>PVKY010000448.1:0-49604 GCA_004027775.1 Bradypus variegatus
ACTTTTTATTTTGAAATGATTGTAGTCACAGGACATTGGAAAGAAAGCACAGAGAAGTCCGTGTGCCCTTCCCCCCACTGCCCCTAACCGAAATCCTTCACTGACTTCTGCTTGCCGAGAATAAAATAAAAAATCCTTTACATGGCCCCCAAAGCCCCATGAGATTGGCCCTTTCCCCGGCCTTAGTGTGACCTGCCACTCTCCACTCCCACCACTCCCCAAGCTGCACCCACGACAGGTGGCTGTGCTGACTTTCGGGTCCTCAGTGGAGCTGGGGTCTAGGTCTGCCTGGGTCCTTTCCTCCAGAAACTGCTTTTCTTGCCTGGAGCCCTTCCTTCCCCACCCAAACCCCACTCCCCTGGTTGGAAAGCTCTTCTTTCCCACTGGCCCTTGCTTTGTTACCCCTTCTTGGAGGGCCCTCCTTGACCACCCATTCCAGACGAGCCCCCCGCTTTCTTCTCCTCCTGGCTCCCTGTTCTCAGGCGTAGCCCTTAGGATGCTCCGGGTGTGCTCAACTCTTCACCGGCCTCACCTTCTAGGCTCTCACTAGATGGAGCAATTGTGGCCACGGCTCTGACCACTCGGCTGTCAGCCATCTGAGCCCAGACAGCACCAAGAGGCTTCAGATTGGATCACACTGCTGTGCAGGTGTTACTTCCGTCTCTGTCGAGTAAGGAATGGGACGGCTCTGGGAGTCCTCCGAGTTCCAACCCCTTTCCTTTGTTTTCCTCCCTGCTGCTCTCCACGAACTTGCATAGGCACAACCTGATCACACTGTGGACATTTGATTTCCTCTTTGATTCCCCTTCAAGAGTAGATCGTGACACATGACTCTTCAGTAATCAGCATTGCAAGTTCATTTGGCACATGCTGAAAACCTGCCGGTCGTGCTCCAAGCACCCAGCTTGTAGCAGTAAAGATGCAGAAAAGATGTCCTCTCTTGAGGAGAACCTGGAGACTGACTGTTCCTGGCAGAACACTTGCTTTGTCTCATAGCTGTGGGCTCTGGCGTCATTCATGAGTGAGTAGTGAACTATGGTGGCTCCACGAAGTAGTCTCTTAACCCTCTCAACCTACTTGTCTGAGAAATGAATAAAAGGGAAGTCGTGAGGAAGGGATGATGAGAGGTTTAAGAAGAGAAAAATGTGATTGCTGTAGCATACAACTCTTGAAAGAGTGAAATTGGGCAATTCATCTGGTTTACTTTCTCAGACTTCATGAGTCACTGAAGTAATATTTTTCTTTGCTATTTAATTCCAATGCCTATTAATTTTATTATTTTCCAATAGCAAAATAAGATAATGTTAGTGTTATCTTATTATTAGTGTTAGCTTATTTAAAGCTAGTGTTTTCTTCTTGGAGAGGCGGCAGTCAAAAATTCCAGTGGTCTTTGTGTTGGTGTATGGCATACAATTTTAATCTAATGCCAAAATTTTTCCTTTATTTCAAGGAATTGTTTTGGACATTTAACATAGTCTCATCTCCTGTCTTGATGGACGATGAGTTGTCCTCTGTAAAGTTTTTAATGATGTAGAATAAATGCAAACTAAATAGCACAATGAAAATCAGGCGTTAAAAAGAATGATGTGTGCAAATGGTGGCACCAAGGAGCACTGTTGAGTGTGTGATGATGTCCGTCGGGGGGCTGATTAGATGAGGGAGGAATCACAGAAGGCTCCCTCTCCATGACCAGAGCGAAACAGCTTCATGTCCCAGAATCCCCCCAGTCTAAAGGGACGCAGCCCCAGCCCCGAGCTTCCCACCCAGCTCACACTAGAGGATCTGACATTGTCAGACCTCTGGAGTATCCTCGACAGGACTTCCACAGGAGTGTGCCCATCTGCAGGCACTTCGGTGCTGGCAGAGAGGCTGAGTTTCTGTTTTTTTTGTTCCTTTGTTTTGCTTTGCTTTTTATATTATTTTCTGACAGGCCTTCTACATCAACATGCCCTGTTTTCCTATCGCAAAAGTCAGCAGGATGTATTTGGAAGTAAGAGACAAGAGAGTCAATAGGCTTTTAAAATATTGTCAGCCGCAGTCTATTTCCATGGCTTGGAGGAGATGCAAAAGCAACGTTAGAGGTTTCAATTTAGCTTGTAGTCACATGTTTTATGGTTTTTGTTATTCCGGGAAGAGCCGGTCTCCAATGCTCCATGCTGAGACAATGCCAGTAGACTGTGATAATCAGACAGTCCACTCTGCTCTGTGGTTGCTCAGAATACTTCCTGCATGTTCATCCAAACAGAGCCAGGAGGAGAGAGTTACGTTCTTTTCAAGCAGAGCTGCCAAGAGTGAAAGCCGTCTTGCTGAGTGCTAGGAGAACCCTTTGGAAGACACACCTGGGCCGGGCGTGGCTGCTGGTCACCTGCTGGTGCTCTCCAGGAAGCTGCTCCTGGGAGCACCGGGGAGGTGAGGGGAAGGGTCTGTGCTCTCGGAGGGCACCGGGGCTTCCTCAAGCTTCTCACCCTTTTCTGCTGCCTCATTTTCCTTCCTCGGGTGTCTTCACCTAGAGGAGAATCTGTGGAAGATCCTTTCCTCTCCTGAAGCAATTATGCAAAACTGGAAGAGCAGGACACTGGGCCTTTGTTCCCTGGAGCCCAAGGAACCAGGAAGGGATGGTAACCCCTTGCGGTTTCCAAAATGGCCTGTACAGTGACCGACTGGCTCCCTCCGTGCCCATTCAGAGAAGGGAAGAGCAGTTTGTAAACTGAGAAGTCGGTTGAGGGATGAATTATGAATTCATAATGAATTAATGACAGAACTTGTCCCAGAATGCAAGACTCAGTTCCCAGTTTGATGGGTTTTATGTTCATTCCCAAACCAAGCTGGGTATGTCCTTTGTGGAAATTACCTGCATTTCCCTTATCATTTCCTGTTTTAGCTCCTTTTGCCAGACCCAGAAGCTGCTGTTCTCTGTGTCACTCCTTCCGGATCTGCACTTCGCTCCTGCTTTGCTCTAGTGTTGCTCCTCAAAGGTGGTCTGGACGTTTTAAGGGACACTTCTTTGCTCTGTGCGCACTTCTTGCTCTTTGAAGGGCTTTAGGAGCCCGGGCCCAGGCACTCACAGCCAGTCCTAAGCCCCTCGTGACAAGGGGCACCCAGGGACCCTGGGACTGGGTGTTGGGAGTGAGATGTGCACCAACCCTCCCTCGAGAGCTGCTGCTCGGGGCTTGGAAAGGCCCTTGCTTTAGTCAACTTCTAGTCCAGTGCCACCAACGCCTCTTCTCCTGTGACGTCTTCAAAGTCCTGCTCAGACTCAGCGGGAAGCAGTCCTTAACTGATCCGCTCACTCAGCCGTCACTCAGCAGAGGTTCACTGAGCGCCTACTGCCCAGGCACGGGGGGAAGAGAGCAGCCCACACACCCGCTGAGCACACAGCTCTCCACACCCACCCAGCACTGTTCCTTCCGAGTCTTTGATTTCCCCGTTATTTCGTAAGTGTCCTCAAGTCTTCCCAAACCCTCTCTTCCAACCTCTCACCTAGGGATCGTGCGTCTCCAAGGCAGTGGCTATTCCTTCTGCTTCTATGCTTCTCCTTCTCAGAATCCCTCTCCGCACAGTAGGGATTTTGTAGCTGTTGGAATGACTGACTGATCCAAGGGCTCGGAAGTACCCAGGAGGCTTCTGTGTCAAGGATCTGCTGAGGTCTCATTTTTTCTGATCTGCGGAAGATTCTGGGTATTTTCTTGCTGTCTGAACATGGTGAGGAATAGTGTGAGAAGTATTTTTGTGTCCCTGAAAAACAGTAAACTTGACGTGTGGCGTGCAAGGTGGAAGGGACCGTGTGTACCCCTTGTTCCCTGGTGTACCCCAAGGGAAGCCGGGTCTTGGGTCTTAGATCTTGAAGACCCTGCTTTGGTCTCTGCCCACTTGTGACTTCAACAGTGGAGAACAAGTGTACCCTTCTGCCATCCTGGGCCTAACAGTGCCCAGCAAGGAAAGACAAATGGAAGAAAAATTAGAAAGACAGAAAAGGAACGTGAGCACAAAACTAGGAGAGTGTGATGGTGAAATAAAGGGATTTTTCCCTTTTAAAATTTTTATTTTAGTTTTTTTTATTATTATTATTATGGGAGATTTCGAAGACAAGCAAAAATGGCCAAAATAACATAATAAACCGCAATGTACTCAACACCTAGCTTCAGCAGTTGTCAAATCAAGGCCATCTTCACTTATATGTCCACCCCTCTTCCCTCCCACTCCCCCACAACTGTATTATTTTAAAGCAAATCACAGCGTCATACGATTTTATCCATAAGTTTGTCAACATGATTCTCTAAAAGACAAAAAAAACATGACCACATTGTCATTACTACACCAAATACCAATCAGTAATCCCATAATGTCATCAAATTTCTAATCAGTGTTCAAATTTCTTGTTGCGGAAACTTTTTCAACAAATCTGAAAATCAGGTCCAAAATTGTACATTCATTGGGAAAGAAGCTATATAGGAACCAAAATAGACTTTTTTTTTTCCTTTCAAGAAAGGAGAAGAAAGCAGTGGTAAAGGTGATTTCAGGCTGTAAAAACAAAATCTCTCTGAAGTCTGCTCAGTTTCCCAAATTGCGTTAGCCATCACCTGAGCCGAGGGCTTTGCACGGTCCCCACCTTACCCCTACCCCCACCAGCCCCCACCCCACCCCTACCCCCACCCCCACCTGTCCTCACCCGGCTCTGGTGCCAGGTGCACACAGCTGAGCCTCCCGTCACCTCACCAGGAAGCTTTGTTCGGTAACATGGTGTGGCTCTCTTCAATTGACTAGAAGTTTACGATTTGGCCACGTAACAAAACTGTGTGTAACATGGCTTTTTTAAAAGTGTTGATTGAGCACGTAATTTGAAAGTCAGAATATTAAATAAACACCTCTGCCCTTTTTTCCAGCAGGCAGCCCAGAGAACTGCTCTCCGCGCTCTCTCTGACAGGTACATTTTGTCATTTTTATGAACTATAAATTGCTTTATGAAACGTTGAGCCGTATTTATTGTGGCATATAATTCATAATCGGATTCTGTCCCTAAAGTGTCTGTGAACTGGGATGTTAAACATTTTGCATGCTTGGATGTGTCATGCATGTGTGGAGTTTATTACTGCAAAAATCACCTCGTTGTATTTCATATGAAGTATGAAGAATCCCTTGTTGTACCATGAAACAAGAGACAAGAAACTTGGAGGAAAAACCCTGAATGGCACAGTAAATTCTGAACTTTAGAATTAGCTGAGGTCTAAGCTCATTTTTCAGCAATAAGTACTTCATTTATTTTGAGGTGTTGCTTCAGACTTTCCATATCGTTTCACTGGAAGTGATCCATTTTTTGATAAGATTCTGTCTTGAAATGCTTTATGCACAGAGCCCAGCAACTCAGGATCCTGGGTGGCTGGCATTTTACTCCTTGCTTTGGCTTGTTTCTTCTGACTCGTGTTATTGAATGAGATATGTAACCCTCGTCAGTACACACAGTCGAGGTGTACTTCACATCCTGCTTTGCCTGAAAGTGTGTAGAAAGTTCGCTGACAGGGATATATAAAATTACTTTTTGGAGCAGACCAGACCCTTTTTTGTTGGGTTTGCTTTTTGTTTTTGTTCCTTCACTTAGAAAGGTCGTGGTGTGTGTGTGTGTGTGTGTGTGCGTGTGTGCGCGCGTGTGTGCGTGCGCGTGCGCGCGCGCGCGCGCGCTCATTGAGAACTGTCAGGAGGTAAACATGAGGCCCCTGCATCTGTCCACAAGTGAGATGCATGACGGATGGTGTTGGAAGCAGCTGGCAGAGAAGCTCACCTCGCGGGCTGGCAGCCACCACCGCTTCTCTAGCCAACCTGCACCCCCTCTTTCCCTTCCAGTTCTTTTGTGTGTGTGTGGAATGAGGAATAATTGACTGTGTGAACCAGCTCAGTTCAGTGCTTCTCCAAGGTAAAACCTGTCACTTAGATGGAATTATCTGGTGTGCATGGGTGAAAAGCATTTTCTCTGTGGTGGCAAGCTGAGCCTGAGTATTTTTATATCAACTGGAAAGTCTTTCCCTTGACAACCGCACAAGCCTGCATGTTGGAAGCGTGGCTGTCACGTGATCTGGAATTGCTTCTGGGATTTTCATAAAAGCTGAAAACTGCATGGCGTCTGAGTCTATCGGTAAAAGGAGGAGCAGTGCTGGATCAAAACACATTTAAAATCTGACACAATAATTCCCTTCCTATATATATTTCTTTTTTTCCTGTGTCTTCTTTTCTTAAGCAAGTGATTCCTTCAACAAAATGCATCGAAAAGCAAAGGAAAACCCTCAGTTTAAAATATTCTGTCATTGCTGATGGGTAGGTTTCTTTTTGGGATGATGTAAAGGTTCTAAAATTAGTTTATGGCGATGGTTGCACAACTCTACATATACTAAAAACCACTGAGTTGTGCACTTTAAGTGGGTGATCTTTATAGTACATAAATTATATCTCATTAAAGCCGTTTAAAATATACATACACATAATGTCGCGTCATGGCCAAGCGTGATGCCGTGAGGAAACCGTCCTTTCCGTACCCAGAAACGGAGGTGCCCACTGTTGCTACACGTCTTTGTGGGTTACTTTATCTTCAAATGCATCAGAGCATTTTCCACCTTAAATCTAACAGCTTTTCAGTTCAGAATTGGGGGAACTTGGTTCATAAAAAGATTTTCAAAGTATTGAGTTGACTTTGTCATGCTGTTCTACTAACACAGTGGTGTGAAGCTGCCTTCTCTGGGCTTTTTCTAGTCTGTTTTCCGCTAGTTTAGGTCCACAGGAGTAATTTCCGTGAAGGAGAAACATTTGTAATCAATTGGAGATACAATTTAAAACCACACTCTTCAAAACAAGGACTTAAATAAAAATCTACTGAATTAATTGGATTCACATTTTCTAATGTTTTAAATGAGGGGATACTAACATATCAAGGGATAGGTGACACTTTACATCACGTTCCTTGTTCTTTTGATTAAGTCAGTCTTTTCTGGAGAAGTGAGCGCTGTGACTTGAGGTCATCCGCACAACCAGCTTGATACCCTGCAAGTCGGAGGGGGCCAAGGGCGGGAGTGGAAGCAAATTAGGCTCCTCCTCCCCAAACCATTTGTGTTTCCTACGCTGGTTTTATATTCAGCCTATTTATCACCTCTTGATATAAAATTCCATACAGATTAAGCAGCACTTTCATTTTTGTGCTTTTAAAAAAAAGCATTTTTCAGACCTCAGAAGTGCTTCTGAGTCCGGCAGCCCTGGGCTGGGTGGGAGGCCGCGTGTCACCAAGAGCCCCTCGGCCTGGAGCGTGTCCCTCGGGACTCGTCTCCCCTCAGGGCCTCGGCGTCCTCTCAGGTTTCCTCCTCCCCGGGTTCAGCTCACTCCCATTGTGCTTCACAACCCCCTTGAGTAACCCGTGAGCACAGGGAAGTGTTGTACAAAGGCAGAGCCACGTTTGGTTTCAAGATGTGCAACTGGATGATGAAACAGGATTTTTTTTTTAATTCAGTTTTATTCAAACACATGCACATAACATACAATCATCCATGGTATACAGTCAACCATTCACAGTATGATCATCTAGTTATGCGTTCATCACCACAATCTATTTCTGAACATTTTCCCTACATCAGAAAGAATCAGAACAAGAATAAAAAATAAAAATGAAAAGAAGAACACCCAAATCATCCCCCCATCCCATCACCTTTGTCATTTACTTTTTATTCCCGTCTTTCTACTCATCCATCCATAAACTAGATAAAGGGGGTGTGATCTACAAGGTTTTCACAATCACACTATCACCCCTTACAATCTACATTATTATATAATCATCTTCAGGAGTCCAGACTGCTGGGTTGGAGTTTGGCAGTTTCCGATATTTACTTCTAGCCATTGCAATACATTAAAACCTAAGAGGTGTTATCTGTATAGTGCATAAGAATGTCCACCAGAGTGACCTCTCGACTCCATTTGAGCTCTCTCAGCCACCGACTCTATTTCATCTCATTTTGCATCCCCCTTTTGTTCAAGAAGATACTCTCAGTCCCATGATGCCGGGTCCAGATTCATCCCCGGGAGTCATATCCTGCATTGCCAGGGATGTTCACAGCCCTGGACGTCGGGTCCCACGTAGGGGGGAGCGCAGTGAGTCTACCTGTCAAGGTGGCTCAGTTAGAGAGAGAGAGGGCCACATCTGAGCAACAAAGAGGCACCCAGGGGGAGACTCTTAGGCACAACTACACGCAAGTTTAGCCTCTCCTCTGCAGCAACGAGCCACATAAGGGCAAGTCCCATGATCGAGGGCTCAGCACATCAAACCGCCAGTCCCAATGTTTGTGACAACATCAACACCAGTCCAGGTGAGGAAGTCCAACACATCTGCACCTTCCCCCAGCTCCTTGGGGTTGGGTGGGGGGGGAGGCTGTAAATATATATTTTATTATCCGCCCAAATTACTTTGGGATGTGTCACTATTTCACTTCAGCCTATACTAACCTACCTTATCTCACTTCCTATTCAAAATTCCATGTAATTATGGTGTTTGAACCAACTGACTGTAGAGTTGTACTGTTTAGAAAATATAGATCCTGTACGAAATAGACAACTCTTCCCTTGGTCTCATATGGAACTTGAAGTTTTAATGATGAAACAGGATTTTGTCGGCTTGATGGGTGGTGAGGGGGTGTGAATTTATGCTGTAAAAAGCAACTTGTTGCCGGTTTTACTGTAAGAAAGCCCATCTTAAAGGATTTGAGACCTGATCCGATGAAACCAGTTATATCAGAGGTTAGGGACTAGCCAGATGTCCTCTTAAGATCAGTTTTGTTTATCTTTTCATTTCCCCAAAGTTTCCTAGTTTATTTTCTAAGTAGGTGTTATAGCAAAAAGGCAGTGTCTGGCAGTTAAGAGAGTAGCTTTAGAGTTCTTTTAGTCTTCTGTAGTCACTATGCAATCTTGGTAAATTAAAGCTATGATCTCTCCAATACCTAAATTAAATTAACCATCTGCGTTCACTCCTAAAGTAACCCTTTTGCCTTGTTTGGTTTTGCCCAAGCAATGGGTTTCGTTTGTGGTTCTGCAAAAATGGCCAAATTGTATTGCAGGTCAAAACTGGTTCACAACGGCAAGGCAAAGTGAGACTATGGACCTCAGTCCAACAAACTTGAGCCCCTTTGTTCCAGTAAAGACTACAATGATTGGGGAAGGGTTGTATGAGAGTGGGGTGGGCATGCTTTCTGTTGTTCTTCTTTTCTCCTCCTGACTGGTAGAATTTTTTTCTTCAGTCTATTTTATGCCATGTGAGAGCCGGCTGGTCTACCAGAGGCCCGCCAATGCTCCACATAAAGAACAAAGCATGAAAACGGGGCAGAGAGAGGTGGCAAAAGGCTTGGTGAGGTACACAAGCCAATTATCAGAAAATCCCAATTTGCAAAAGGACACCACCCTTCTAACTTTTTCATTCCTTGTAATGTGGCTCTTACGTGTTATTTTCCTTTTTTGAGCTGTAGTACTGTGTGCGGAAGAGAGAGGCAGGGGGTATGAGGTCATTTATACAGGTGTGCGTGCCTTCAGTGTAGACTCACGGCACCGCGAAAGCTGCCATGTCACGGGTAATGTGGAAAATATGCAAAGTGCTGTTAGGAAGAGGGAAGGAAATGTGTGCAGCATATGAAGTGCCTCGGAATACAATTAACTTCCCTCTATAAGTAGTAAATAGTAGATAACTGTGATCAAAAAAAGGATTCATGTGATTTATCAAGCTGAGCCACTGTGCACTTGCAGAGAAGCTGGAGGTCAATCTTGAAATCTAGGGCAAGAGGAGCATAGGAAATTGCCAGGGCTGAGAAGTCAATCACATCCTTGGACTGCTTCCGTCTGTCTCTGCACGATAGAACTGCTGCAGCCTGCTCAGGATGCTTTATGGCAGCAGTTCAGGAATTAAT
This sequence comes from Bradypus variegatus, assembly GCA_004027775.1. Taxonomy (NCBI): domain Eukaryota; kingdom Metazoa; phylum Chordata; class Mammalia; order Pilosa; family Bradypodidae; genus Bradypus; species Bradypus variegatus. The sequence goes on from PVKY010000448.1 coordinate 9,921, forward strand.
ATTTTCTGTGAAACCCCAAGCATCATTTGCAGTAGCTTGGGTTTTATAAAAATGGAGCATAATTTCACATGAATAAATCACATTCAGCTAGATATATGAGAAGCTGGAAAAAATTGTGCTTGCCTTAAAAAAAAGCGAGCAAGAAAGCCAACATGAAAATACTCGTTAAAGCGATGGCACTCGGAGGGCATGGCTGGCCATGTGGTTAAATTGTGCATATAATCATCTTCCGAAATGTCAGCCGGCAACTCCAGAAATGGCTACATTTTTTATAGCCTTTGAGATGCCTCATCAGATTATAACCTGTCTGCCCATCTGGCAGTATCTCGGGTCCAAGATCCATTTACATTGAAATCCAAACAGCTGCCATTGATTTATTCATTTATTCCACATACATTTATTGAGCACATACAGCATGAGCTCCCTGGCACCGTGCTGGAGTGAAAGCACGGCAGTGAGCGAAAGCAGCCGTGCAGCAGCCGTGCAGCTTCAGTGGCCATGCTTCCTCAGCATCCATGCTCCCTGAGTGGCTGTGCTCCCTCAGCATCGTGCTCCCTGAGTGGCCATGCTCTCTCAGCGGCTATGCACCTTCAGTGGCTGTGCTTCCTGAGTAGTTGTGCTCCCTCAGCAGCCATACTCCCTGAGTGGTTATGCTCCCTCAGCAGCCGTGCTCCCTGAGTGGCTGTGCTTTCTCAGTGGCTGTGCTCCCTGAGCGGTTGTGCTCCCTGAGTGGCTGTGCTCCCTGAGTGGCTGTGCTCCCTCAGCAGCTGTGCTCCCTGAGTGGTTGTGCCCCCCTCAGCAGTTATGCACCTTCAGCGGCCGTGCTCCCTCAGTGGCTGTGCTCCCTCAGCGGCTATGCTCCCTGAGTGGCTGTGTTCCCTCAGCATCGTGCTCCCAGCATGGCCGTGCTCCCTCAGCAGCCATGTGCCTTCACACATGGCTTCACAGTTGTGAGAGGGGTAGGCTCTGCAAAGAAAAAGGCTTCTCCAGGATGGTACATGTGCTCCTCTCAGGATTGCCCTTTCTAAAACCTCATGAAGCAAATCTCTTCCTCCCTTTTGAGAGAATAGCATGAAATGAAGCAAATGGGGAATTGCCTGAAATTAAGGGGATTTCACTCCATGTGGGTGGAAGAATGTGAGATGCTCTCTGCCATAAGGTGGGCCCAGAACTGCCCCATGGCAGGATGTGGTGAGCGGGGCGGGCCTCCCAGCGGCGGGGTGGGGGTTCGTTCAGTCTCACCTTCCTGAGGCGTTGCCAAGGACAAACCTGGCAGAGCAAAGGGGAGTGGGTTCCGGATGGCTGTGGCACGTAAGTGGAGGCAGAGGGGTTCGGGCAGCTGTTAGTGCCCACCTGGGAAGATGCTGTAGCATTGAAAAACACTATTAACTGCCCCACTAGCGGAAAGGGGAAAATAGAATGATTTTTTTTTAAATCAGTCCAAAGGAGGCAAGAAATTCTCAACAAATTTCAAAGCATTCAAATCAATTAGATTAGAAAGCAGTAACAAAAAGAGAACTCTGTGATGCAGAGTGACATTTCTTGCACCTGTGGGGTTAAACCAGGTGGCTCTGGCTTCTTGCCTGCCTGCCCCCACCCCCACTCTAAGGTGCTCATTTCTTACATTCTCCCAGGTTCTTTGCTTTTTCATAAGCAGTTCATCCAAGGATTAGGCTTTAGTATGTCTTAATCATACAGAACGATAAAATATCACATGGTCACTTGTTATTATTGAGTTATAAATTAAAAATTACGTATCAGTAAATTAATCATGTTAAAATATCAGTCTTTGAAATCCAGAGAACCAGCAGTCCCCGTGCACAGGTCTAAAATTCTATTGTTCTTCATAAGGAAACGTACCGGCCTCGTTTGTTTTCAGTTAGTGCCTGAGTTCCCCTAACTCTCCCAGATCTGTACCCAGATGTCTCCAGATCCTGTCCTGCCTCTCAGTCCCCACAGCCACCACCCTGGGCCCCACAGTCTCAGAACTGGGCTTTCGGGAGCGCTCAGGCTGACTGTTCTGCCTGCTGGCACTGCCCGATTGTCACAAAGTTCAACTTTCCCAAACCCATTTTAGCATATCATTCATTCCCAGTTCAAAAAGCCACAGTAGCAGCCTGTGGCCGATACTGCTTCTTCCTTCCCAATATCCATTCTATTCTCACTCTTTAGGAAAAACAAACCTTGGTTTTTAGCATATATGTTGCCTCCTACCTAAAAATGCTATATATAAAAAATAAAATAAAAATGCTCTTCTGCAGCATGACCTATTTTTGCCATAAGCTATAAGAAAAAGTGTTGTGTGAATCTTTGGGGGAGTCTCCTTCAAGGAAGGGACAATGTCCTTTCTCCCTTTGGCCATCCTGCTGCCTGGAATTCAGATGTGATGATTGGAACACTGGCAGTCATTTTGGTCCATGAGGTCAGGTGCCACATCTTAAAGATGTGGGGTGATGAGCCGAGAGGAGCCTGAGGCCCTGACAACTGAGTGGTGCTACCATCCTAGCCCTAGGCGTCCAGCCCCCAGACCTCTTTTAGAAGAGAGGGAAATGGATGTCTTCCTTGTTTGAGCCCCTGGGATTTGGAGTCTCTCTGATGAATGTAGCTGCACCTAACTCTAATGAAACACTGTGTGTTGTGTGTGCAAACTAGGCCCAGTATTTAAAGCCTCCACTGAGTTCCCCCTGCCCTTTACAGTAGGTTGGCATTAACCCATCTGCTCCACTCAGGCTGGTGAGGTTCTTCAATGAGGATCACTTGGGACTCTTTTTGCACCTCATACTTTTGACACAACTACACCTCTCTCCTGCATTAGCTCCATTCATGCTTCTCTCTTTTCCTTCATCCAGTCTATGAATATTTGTAGTATTGTCACCCCACACTGTGTGGGGCACTGTGCTAGGCTGTTAGGAAGAAACAGGAATTGACAACACAAGGCTCCTTCCCTCAGTGAGTCTACGCGTGGTAGAGAAGATGCGGGCATGTGCGTGCGTGACGTGCGTATTAGAACAGAGACGCCTAAATTATAGTGGGTGTTATTGGTGGAACAGTCACGTGTCAGCTACTGTGCTAAGAGTTCACAAACATGGCTTCATTGAATCCTCACCCCAACCCTCTCGGTTCAGAAGACTTTAAAGAGAATATTTTCAATGAAGCTTTTTCCATCTCCCTCAAATTTCCCTTGTGTCTGGGTTTCCATATTCCCGTAACTCACCCCGAGCCTTACCGCCGGAAAGCCCCAGAGGGGTCTGCTGGCTCCAGAGTGTTTTCATAGCTGCTGCAGTAACACACACACACACACATGCACGCACGCACACATGCACACACATGCACACACACACAGTCAGAAATGGCACTGGAGGGTTACAGGGAAAGCACTCAGGTGCCTTTGCAGGGCAGTGGGGAGGGGACATTTGAAGAGTATCTGAGCGACGGGTGGGATGGCCTGACCCGGGAAAGGGACAGGAAGACCTGCTTCCTCTTCAGGGAGAACGGCTGAGCGAGGGCCAGGCCGTGGGGTGTGGGCAGTGAGGGGAGGGGGTGGCGAGGGGGCGGTCGGCCGGGTGCAGGCCAGCAGGCAGGAGGACGTCAGGGTCGGGGCCAGCCCTGGCATTGCCACCGCGAGGGACGCGTGCACGTCTCTCACTTCGCTGTGCCTCCTTCCACTCGGTGACAAGTCTCGTCTTCCTTCGGTAACCGACACCCCGTGGCTTCTGGTCCGCGCCGTGGGCCTGCTCCTGTCCTCTCCTCTTTGTGCTCTGACACCCGACCTGACGGCAGGAGCCCTGTCACCTTCTGACCTTCTTTCTTCAACATCAGCGAGTGCCCCATACAGAGCTACTGCTCGGTAACGACGTACTGAGAGGGGCCAAGAATGCGAACTGTGCCGCTCATCTTTGCTCTCGTGGTAAGGAAGAGAAAACAAAAACACATCTCTGGCCCAGATTTCCCTCACCGAGCCTCCTCTTCACAAAACGTCATGAAGCAAGCATGGGATGTTGAAACCTTGAACCTGGGCTGGAATTTACTTTGGACAAAGTATTTACCGTCTGAGTCTGAACTTTCCCAGCTGCCTGAGCAGGATGACAACAAGGCCCCCTTCTTAGGGTTATGTGCACAGCAAATGAGCCGGCACATTAGAGAAAGTGCTTTGTTAGTCCATCCAGGTGACAGTGGTTTTCCTTTTGTACAACCACAAATGCCACATGTCCAGCTATTGGGTAGCTTTGGCTGAAGCCCCACCAAGAGGTTTAAAAACCAAAAGAGGGAAATATTAGAGAATGAGTTTAATGAATGAAACAATTAACTATTGGATGGGGCATGTTTTTATGTTGATGTTATAGAAAACCAAATGTCAATTAATTCCAAGTAATATCCCTAGTTATTGCTCGCGCCGTCCCACTTCTGTAACGTGTGCTAATCTAACCTGTTCTCCTAGAAGCCAAACTTCAGGTCCTTGGAGGTTTGAGGTGAGGACCGCATGTGCCTCTAGGGGGACAACTCAGATCTTCCTATTTCACACACGTGGAAAAGTCGTCCTGGGTGATGTCCTGAAACATTTTCCCGCTAATTGTCCAAGAATTAGTCTCATTTTATTATTTTCAAAATAAGTAAAATTTATGCTTTCAAAACACAAACAGTAATTCTCAGAGAACGTGGGGCCCCTTAGGTAACCATTTGGGATGCAGCTGGAAGAACAACTGCATCTTGTGGCTCCTCTCTCTGCTACCCAGGATGGACCCTGCCTCCCATCTGTGCTCAGGGCCCTGGGGGCTCAGCCCCAGCCTGTGGCGGCCTCACTGGGTCCCCACGGCCCTTCCCCGGCTGCCTTACCTGGGAGCAGATACAGGCTGAAGGGCCAAACGTCTGCTTTGAAACGCCTCCCGAGCACTAATTTCCACAGTAAACCTGAATGGCTCCAGAGAAGCCATTGCGCTCTATCAGGTAAATAATACAGGTTTTAAAAGGTCCCAAATATGTATTTCACACAGTAGAAGAGAGCAGCCTGGAAGACACTTGACCAAATGAAAAGTGCATTGTCTAAAGCCATTTGCTGCCCTGGGTGATAGGTCAGTGGGGTGGGGGGGTCTGAGGACCACGAGGGGTGGGCCCTCAGGAGGGGCTGCTGAGTGAAAACACACTCCCTGCCACGGCCATGAGCCCAGAACCAGCGGGGACACTCGGGCTCAGGTGTTTCCTAAGAGAGTCTTGACCTCTTTACAAATAGTGACATCTCAGCCCGAGCGGACTCTCCGAGCTCTTTGGATGGTCCCCGTTTTCTTGCGTGCCTGGATTGGGAAGCCAGTCTGTCTCCCCCTGGACTTCCAGCCTGGAGTGTTCTCCCTCCCTTCTTGCCTGGGTGACAGAGAAGGTCTCCCGGAGACGCCCCCAGTACCCTGGACACCGTCCCTCCCGTGCCCCCGAAGCCCGGTGCCTGTGGCCAGGGCCCAGGAAAGCTCAGCGTCCGCACCCTAGCACCGTTAGCTCCTCGCCCCTGAGTTAGTTGCCCTCACGCTCCCCATTAAATTGGGGCAGGGTTCAGAGGGACCAAACCACATTTCCCCGAAGATGGAGTGATGGGAAAACTAAAGAACTGTGCTTTAAATTCCTGGTTTTGACCCCTGTCGTCCCACCCTGTGCTGCCCGTCTTCTGAACTCATGATCTCAAACCAAGTAAAGGTACTGAGGGCGAAATACCAAAGTGACAAAACTGGAAATTAATTTTAGAAGCCTTTGTCACTATGCCATACTTGTTTTGAATGCCTGGGTCACTGTCCCTTCTAGAGTAAGGACAGCTAAACAGTATGTGTCTAATGTTTGTTGCCCATTTAATTTTTATTTAAATTTGCATCCAAATGTTTTATTTTTTATTAATGTATCCAACATAACATCTCAAAGTTGGAATTAAGAGCAATAAAACTGTGTAATAACAGAATTATAGTAGAATTATAGCTGTACCTTCTGGACTAAAGACGTAGATTAGATTCAGCGCTTGCTTTGCCGTGCACTGGGTTAGGATGGGTTAATTAGTGGTCCGTTCTATTCAAATGCTTACAGTGATTACCTGTGACAAGACCATGCGCAGCCCCCCTCCTCCTTCAGATGCAGAAAGTATGCGATTTCAGGGCACAAGCCTGTTTCTCGGTGCCCTGCTGACCGTCTTCAGAGTCTGGCCCTCAGCGTCACTCCTGTTGCCTCCTCCCACCGCCACCCCGCTGGGGGAGCCTGGATGGTGGCTGGGCGGTTTGGAAGCCAGCGGATCCATTGGAGTTTTTCGTTTCGTTAAACAAAACTACTTGGCTGCTTTTGGGGGGGGTATTTAAATTGTGCCACTAGTTCTGTTTTTCTCTTTTCTCTGACCTCCTTTTAGTGGAGAAACTAACAAAGCTGTGGAGCGGCACCCGTCCCCCTCTTCCCCCCAGAACCCTCCCCCAATATTAAATTCCCTCCCGGCCTTTCCCCAGCATCGAGCATTGGGTGCTGCTCCCCACCCCCACCTCCAGCCTCTGGTGCAGCTTTTGGAGCACAGGGAGCTCCCGGCTGCCGGGGTCCCTTCCCTGGGGGCCCCACTCGCCCAGCCCCCTGCACCCCATCATTCGGGCATAGCCATCACGCTGCTGGGCTCTGCGCAGCTTCCTCGGCCTGTCTGCCTCCCCCACTCGCACCCCTTGCACCTCCTACATCCTCCAATTTCATGTTGAAGCCAGGCCCACTCCCTGGGGTGGAGTCCCCAGGCTGCCTGCTCGCCCACCTGGCACTTTCCGGGGGCCTTTGGCAGGGCCCAGGCTGGGATTTGGCCCCGGGCAGCCCCCCTGTTCACCCCATTTGTCTCCAGTGGGTCAAGGAGCCACTTCCGTCCGCCGGTCCTCCAGTAGGGACGGTCACCCCGGTCCCCCTGCTCGGCCTGCCAAGGGGCGGAGGGAATGGCGTGTAGAGGTGACTTCACCATGCTCACCGTGCGAGCTGCTGAGCAGAGCACCGGGCCCCTGAGGAACATGGGAAGGAAGTCACTTTCCTGGCGTCCTGGCCCGGCAGCTGGGCTGTGGAGTGTAGTTCCACCCCGGGAACCCTGGCCCCTCTCATGGTCGTGGGCGGGTGGTCTCACGGCCTCTTGGTGGCCAGGCTTGCCGCCCTGGTCTGCATTGGGAGCTTTGGGCGGCATCTCTTGTCACCCCCACAGCAGCCCCTGGAGCCGGAGTCATTGTCCCTGTTTCACTCATGGTGAAACTGAGGCCTGGGGTAATGGAGTCCCTGGCCTGGGGCTGATGAACACAGTAAGGGGCCCAAGCCCGCCAGAGCTTGGGTCTGTGGGTGTCCTGGGGTGGGACGGCCAGCAGACCAGCTGGTAGCTTGTGGCCGAGTCGGGCCACAGATGGGGGCTAAGGGCCTCACCCCTCTCCCACGCTGACTCCTCTAAAGTCAACCCCAAATCCGGCTCTGCCCCAAGGCTCACAGGGCCAAGTGTTACTTGTCCCTCCTGCCCACTGGCCAGACAGCAGTCACGTTTGGTCAGACAGAGCCCTCTTCTTTCATGCCATGTTTGATGAAAACCGGGAATGAACACAGTTCCACAAAGAATTCTGCTGGGAGCTTGCTTGGGAGGACAAACTTCATCTAGTAAATTCTGTTCCATCCAAGGAAGAGAGAGAGGGATTTCAGCCCTCTCTTTCTGTGTTCTGCACTGGAAATAGATGACAAAAAAAAAACTCAAAAAGTACCAAAAAGCGTGGTGTTCATATTTAGACAGATTTATATGATCAGGAGAGGAGAGCCAAGCCAACATTATTTCCTAAGACTTATATATCTTGAAGGTTTCTTTTTCCCTCCCACTGCCTGGAGAAGTATTAGCTATTTGCTCACATTTCAGAATGAAGGCCAACTGTTACATATTGATGGCCATTCTGTACCCAGGGGTCTTTAAAACGTAGCCTGGCCAATATATTGTTCCTCTGGGTCGTCGGTGTCCCCCACCTTCCCTGCCTCGGGGAGCGAGGGGACTCAGGGTCCTGGAGACCGCCCAGACCCTCCCCGGAGGGCAGAAGCTCTGCAACGGTGGAGGGAGGAGAGGGGCTCGGCCAGCATGACTCCCCACCCCTCTTCAAGCCCTGGCTCTGTCCCGTTCTCGCTTTGTGGCTCCAAGCGCGGAAGTTCCAGCTCTCCGACACCCGTGCACATATTCTGCCTTCTGCCCGGAAGCTTTCCTTCTCCTCCCGGCTCTGCTCTCTCCAGCTCACCTGGCCGACCCTTCCCACAGGCAGGTTATGGCTTAAACAGCCGTCTCCCAGGGCCTGCCTCCCCACGCCCCCCCACTTCCTCTGGTGACCCCTGCACCACTGCAATGAGCTGCTTAATTTCCTGCCTTCCCGTGAGGGACGAGCTCCTCATGTTTCTGCCAAATGTGGGCCCCTGGTTCCATGCCTGAACCGACTGACTTCCCTGGAGCTTTTCTGTTCATCTGGCAAGTGGAGATGACAAAGGCCACCTCACAGCATTGGGGCCGGGCCTGGGAAAGCCTTTCCATGGATGCGCTGTGTGCAACAAAGCTGCTTACAAATAAGGCACATTCCTTAGTAAGGCAGTCTCTGCCAAAAAAAGTGAATGAATAGAAGCAACTTGAATAGCTCTTACCCTTGAGGAGTGATAACAGGTCAAGTCAAACCACCCCGGCCCCCTCCACTACCCCTAACCCCTGACCCCCAGCCTAGGGCTGGCTGGTAACCCCAGGCGACCCTTCAGCAAAACCTTGCTCTCAGGCTTTAGTGACCCGACCTCCGCAGAGCAAGGAAGCCCACGGAGCTGCATCCCGGGTCACTGCTGTCTCCCTGCACCTGTTTATGCTCATGCCCCACCGTAACCCAAGTACTGCCTCCTGCCACTCCTAAAAGAGTCCTGGTTTAGTCCGTAAGTCATGTGGTCACCTGCTTGTAGTTAACCCTGAGTCAGGGTCAGTCACCATGCTGCCCAAGGGAGCCAGTTCCTCAGAAGCCTTTCCCTTCCAGCCGTGGAATAGAAAGCCACTCTGCTCATAAAGGAGTCTTCGCTATTGGCAGGCCAGCGGGAGATGCTTAAGGACATTTGCTTACTGGGCGCCATGAGTAGCAGCAGTTCACACCAGAATCAGGGAAGGGAAGTCAAATTTAAACCTTTTACTGACTGGATGCCGGGGTTCTCTGGGATAGAAGGTCAGCTGCCCATCTCTAAGACGCTGGTCCTGGGACAGTGGGGAAGCCATGGTGGGGATCACAGGCCGGGGCTCCCCGGAGCTGAGTCCTCCTGAGCATCCCTTTCCTGCTGGCTGCTTCATTCTGCAATGCCCTCCTCCCACTCGAGGCCCAGGTTGTCCAAAAGCTCACTCCTCCCAGGGGTGAGCCCAGGATGCACGGCTTCTCTCGCTGCCCACCTCCATGTCCAGGTGTGTGGGAGCGCCCCAGTCGCTTCTCCCTGAGCACTCAGGCCTGATCCCATAAACTTCATGTGGGAAGGGAGAGCACGGCGTTGAAGTCACCCCCTTACTTCCTTGACAGGTGGGGGACCACTTTCTGCTTCCTAACAGCTCCGCTGTGACTTCAGTTCGAGTTCCGCCTGTCTGTGCCAGCCTTCCCCTGCAGATCCCACGCGTGTGGCCCACCCCTCCTGTGCTCCTTTTACTCTGTAGCAAGTTTCCTGATGGCGATACACGTCCTCTGGGGGCCTCACTACACAGGCAGGGCTCCTGAGCCCCCTCCCATGTGGTCCCATTTCTGAAGTGTTAGGGCCGCGCAGGGTGAGTGGACCCAGGGGAGCCTGGAGTGATACTTGGTAACCAGCCTCCTCCCTCTCTCCTCCTCCCCGCTGCTCTGGAGAGTAAGCCACATCCAGAACATTGGAAGATCTAAATAATGGGCCTAAAGGGGAATCGCTTTCCAGAGGAACCGTGTGCCTTTTATGTAGTAGAAGAATGAAACTGGCAACAACAAAAATGAGCCTGGAAAATGGCCTCTAGATTTGCAGATAACTGCTTTCTTCTGGTAAAACATCACAAGGACGTGGTATGTCTTGATTAACTCCCACCTTATCCCCAGGCCTCTTCTGTCAAATAAAATAACATCTTTCAGTGTTCTGTTGTCCATATGCAACAGAACTCAGCCCGGGCTGGGGAGCTTGCTTGTTCGGAAGGGCGACAGCCTTCAGGAGCTGCGCTCTGCACTTGTGCAGGAAGGCGAGTCAATACATTTCTGTTTGTAGAACTTCTAGGCTCTTCATGTGGCAACTTTGGATTCTAAATGAGCCGGCTGGTGATTTAGTTGCTGAGATGAAAAACTGGCTTCCTTTCTTTGGAAGAGTGGTTCCGTGAGATGTGCCTCTCATCCCTTTTATCTCATTCAGAAGCCTTAAAAGACAATATTTTAACCCTGAGTTTTGTGACTTTGTAATAGACTCAGATGGTACTTCATCATTGCTTTGTTTTCATTTTTTTGCTCTTCCTTCATCACTCTGTCTATGGTATTACATTGCTTTTAAAGTGTAGCTTTAGCAACCTGAAATACGAATTCCCAGGTTTCCAAACTTCCAGATATGTGATTAATTATAATTCATTCTCCTGCTTGTCATTCCATCTTGTCATATAAACAGAAGATGTTTTGCAGAATTTCAGGCAGGAAATCACCGGCACATTATTTAATGGTGATGCTATTTGCCACGTGTCATTCACCTTCCTTAAGTAACCCCTTCACCGGCCCTCCAGGTGCCTCCTCTGCAGGTGGCCCCATCCGTCTTCACCTTGGGTGGATAAGAAAGATCAGAGACCTAAGGTTGCCAGATTTAACTAATAAAAAAAAAGTAACAACCGATAATTCTTTAATATGTCCCAAAAACTACATATAAATTCCTGGTTTATCTAAAATTCAGATATAATTAGGTGTCCTCTATTTTATCTGGCACCCCTCCACAAACCATGTTTTGATGGAAAGACCATTAAGAAAAATGTTCTGTAAAAGTATTTGATCTTTATTGGAAAGGACTTGAAGGGCCATTTTATACAGACTAGGAAGGCAACTTAGGTCAAAATGCTGTCTCACTCTTCAAGAGAGCTGCTTTGAAAATGAATTCTCTTTTTTCAAACCAAAGAATAACCAGTTCAGTCCCAAAAGCAGCAGTGCACACCCATTCCTCTTGATTTCCCCTGCCATGTGCCTCTGTGTGCAGGGTGAAGCGTGGGCTGCCTTGCTGCAGGTGTGCAGCCTGCATGAAAGCCCAGGTGGGGTGCAGAGCTCCCTTCTCTCCAACCTGATGGAAAACCTCAGACTCCACTTCCAGGGAAGCTTTGGGTGCTGTTTCTACTTTGAACTCGGCTGAGTTATTTGTGCCAAGACTGTCTGTTTTGATGAGAGGGAAGCTTTTTCTTGCTGCCACTGAGGAGCCTTCCTGACCAGTCTCCATGCCTCTGACGGGACCAGAGAGAGGCTCTTCTGTTGACCTGTAGCAGCAGCCAGTGACGGCCGAGGGCAGTGGGGCTGGCAGGAGCCGGGCTGCATGTGGGGACACTGTTTTCCCAGCTCCGTTCCTTAAGCACTGTTAATCCCTCAATTATCACATCATATTAATTATTCATTGCCTAACTTTTTTCCAACAGTAATTAATGTGATATGTTACACAGTGACGGTGGTAGTAAATATTATAATAGGAAAGCAATTACTGAAGTGACAATTTTAATTCGAAATTACTTTAATTACATGGGACTCCAACTTACTTAAAATCCTGTCTCCACAGAGCCTCCTTGAGCTTCCGAAATTGTCACCACCTCAGTTACCCAGCGATAGTCTGTGAAATTTTCTTCCACTTTTCCATTAGTGAGCAACTAGGGGGGATTCAAACGGGCATCTGGGTAGGTTATGGGCAGAAACTGGGCTACTTCCGAAGGCCACATCCCAGGAGCCTGGAAGACGGCCTGTGTGATGGACATTTTAAAATCTTTTAGGGGAGGGCAAAGGTAGAAGAAACCTGCAGCCACACGCAGGAACAGCTCTCAGGGACAAGCAGCCCATGCAGTCCCACAGGGCCCCGTGCTTGCTTTCATGCTCTGTGGTTGCCATCTTGAAATCCTCCATCGTTTTATCTTTGAATCTGTGTTTTGTAAGTGAAGTCTAATCAGTGCGGCAGAGTCTGGGAGCTTCAGCTCCTGAGGGGTCCCGCCCAGCTGGGATGGGTTCTCAGCTGCCCACTGCTGTGCCCCTTGGTGCCCCTGGCCCCACCGGCCATCCCCTTCCCCTCCCCACCCCACCCGGAGGCTGCTGCTGTCCTCCACCCCACCGGGGGCAGGGCTCATGCGAGCTGAGGGTTGGGCACGCACACCTGCAGCGTCCTGGGGAGGGACGTGAAGGTGGCCGTGTCCACCCAAGTGGGCAGCACCGTGGCGGTTCAGGGAGCCTCTGGCCCACCCCATCCAGAGCCTGGCACCTGGCACATCCCTGCACCTGGTGCATCCCAGCATCTGGCGCATCCCCACACCCGGCACTTCCCTGCACCTGGCATATCCCAGCACCTGGTTGTGTCCCTGCACCTGGCATATCCCAGCACCTGGTTGTGTCCCTGCACCTGGCGCGTCCCCTCACCTGGTGCATCCTGGCATGAAGAGTGTAGTACCTGGGGGTGGCCTTTCTGTCCATGTAGATTGGGGTGATGGGCCATGGGAAGGGGGATGCCTGACTCAGCTTCCCTTCTCCAACCAGGCCGCAGCACACTGGTCTGGCAGCTGATGGGAGGGGAGTCCGGTAACTAGTGGGCTCCAGCCAAGCAGCAGGGTGAGGCCCAGATGCCCGTGAGGGTCCACACTGGTCCCGCAGTAGCACCTGCCCGGGGAGCGTGACATTAAACAGCACATTTTAAAATGCTATGACAAGCCTCCCAACAAAGAAAAGACCAAGACCACATGGCTTCACTGGTGAACTTCACCAAAAATTCCAAGAAGAACTTACACCACTCCTCAAACTCTTCCAAAACCTGAAGCAGAGGGAGGAGTTCCTAACTTGTCCTATGAGGCCAGCATCAGGATAATTCCAATATCACAGGAGAAGAAAACTGCACACCATTATCCCTTATGAACATAGAGGTAAAAGTCCTCAACAAGATACTAGCACAAGATACAGCACATTGAAAGGATTATGCACCATGGCCAAATGGGATTAATCCCAGGAATGCAAGGGTGGTTCAACATAAGAAAATCAGTCAGTGTAATACACTGCATTGATAGAATGAGGGGGAAAGAACAGGTAATCATCTCAATTGGTGTAGAAAAGGCATTTGACAAAATCTAGTCCTCCTTGATAAAAACACTCAGAAAATTAGAAACAGCAGGGATCTTGCTCAATGTGGTAAAGGGCATACATGAGAAGCACACAGCCCACATCATACTCAATGGTAAAAAACTGAAGGCTTTCTTCCTAAGATCAGTAACAAGACACAGATGCCCACTGTCACCACTACTATTCAACATTGTACCAGACATTGTACCTACATTGTGCCACAGCAGTTAGGCAAGAAAAAGAAATAAAAGGCACCCACACTGGAAAGAAAGATGTAAAACCATCCCTATTTGCAGATGGCACATCTAATATAGAGAAAATCCTGAAGAATCCACAAGAAAATTACTAGTACTAATAAATGAATTCAGCAAAGTGGCAAGGTACAAGATCCATACACAAAAATCAGTGGTGTTTTACATAAAGAAAAGAAAGAAAATGCATTAGTGGTGTTTCTATACACCAGAAATGAACAATCTGAAAAGAAAACCAAGAAAACAACTACATTTGCCATAGCAACTGAAAGGATAAAGTATCTAGGAATAAATTTAACCAAGGATGTACAGGACTTGTACATGAAAAACTCCAAATCATGACTGAAAGAAGACCTGAACAAATGGAAAGTCTTAATATCATTAAGGTGGCAGTATTACCCAAAGTGATTTACAGATTCTGCATAATCCCAGTCCAGATTCCTAAAGCTTTCTTTACAGAAATGGAAAAGCTAATCATCAAATTCACATGGAAGGGCAAGAGACCCCAAATAGCCAAAATCATCCTAAATAAGAAGAGCAAAATTGGAGGGCTCATGCTTCCTGATTTCAAAACTTAACACAAAGCTACAGTAATCAAAACAGTGTGGTACTTGCTCAAAGAGACACATATAGATCAATGGAATTTAATTGAAGATTCAGAAATAAACATCCATGACCAATTCATTTTTGATAAAGGGGCCAAGTCCATTCAATGGGAAAAGAATAGTCTCTACAACAAATGGCACTGGGAAAACTGGATATCCACATACAAAAGAATGAACTTGAACCCCTACCTCACATGACATACAAAAATTAACTCAAAATGGATCAATGACCTTAATATAAAAACTAAAACTGTGAAACTCTTAGAAGAAAACAGGGAAATCATCTTTAGGACTTTGTATTAAGCAATGAATTCTTAGACTTTACACCAAAAGCATAAGCAACAAAACAAAAAATAGAAAGTTGGACTTCATAATTTAAAACTTTTGTGCATCAAAGGACTTTATCAAGAAAAGGAAACAAGCAACAAAATGGGAGAATGTATTTGGAAACCATGCATCTGATAAGGGTCTAATATCCAGAATATATAAAGAAATCCTATAAGTCAACAACAAAAAGACAAACCACCCCATTAAAAAGTGGGCAAAGGACTTGAATAGTTATTTTCCCAAAGAAGATATGCCAATTCCCAGTAAATACATGAAAAGATGTTCAACATCATTAGCCATTAGGAAAATGCAACTCAAAAACCACAGTAAGATACCACTTCACACCCACTAGGATGGCTATTATCTTAAAAAATGGAAAATATTAAGTATTGGGAAGGTTGAGGAAAAGTAGTAATCTTAGTACACTGTTGTAATGTAAAATGGTGCAGGTGCTGTGGAAAACAGTTGGGCAGTTCCTCAAAAAGTTAAACATGGAACAACCACATGACCTGGCAATCCCACTGGGAGGTATATGCCTAAAAGAACTGAAAGCAGACACTTAAACAGATATTTGTTCACTGATGTTTAAAGCAGCTTTATTCACAGTAGTGAAAAGGTGGAAGCAACCCAAGTGTCCATCAACCAATGAATGGATAAATAAAATGTGATATATGCAGCCATTAAGAGGAATGAAGTGCCGATACATGCTACAACATAGATGAACCTTGAAGACATCGTGTTGAGTGAAATAAGTCAGACACAAAGGGACAAATATTGTATGATCTCATTTATATGAAAAAAGTAGAATATGCAAATTCATAGAGACAGAAAATAGAGTACAGGTAACCCAGGGCTAGGGATTTAGGGGAATGGGGAGTTAATGCATAATGGATACAGGGTTTCTGTTTGGGGTGGTAGAAAAACTGGGGCAATAGATGATGGTAAGGGTAACCCAACACTGGGAATGTGATTGATCCCACCAAATTGTAGGCTCAGGAATGGTTGAGATGCGAAATTTTACATTGTATATATGTTTCCACAATTAAAGAAGAGACAGTAAGACTAAACAGAAAAGACAATGAAATGCAATACATGATCCTGGACTGGATATGATAATGGAGAAGAAAGTGCCCAAAAGGACTTATAAAAATAATTGAAAAAAATGGAATATAGACTATATACATTTTATTTATGTTAAATTTCTTAAGCTTGATAACTGTACTTAATGAGGTTACATAAGGGAATATCCTTGTTCTCAGGAAAATACATGGGAGTATTAAGGGTTCAAGGAGCATGATGTTTGCAACCACTCTCAAATAGTTAGACAAAAGACAAATGATGATGATCGATTGATTGACAGATAACACGTGGCAAAATGTTAAAAGTTGGTCTGTCTGTGTAAGGGGTATGTTGAAGTTTTCTGTATTGTTTTGGTATTATTTTTGCAACTGTCTTGTAAGTTTGAAATTATTTCAAAATTGAAGGGGTTAAAAGACAACATCGTTAAAAACCACCATGACAGATTGAGAGAAACTGTGGAAGAAAAGAAAAAGCTTTGTATTTTAGTACCTGTGATGGCACTGCTTTCCTACTTTTTAAACAAGGGGCCCATATTTGCATTTTGCTCTGGGCTCTGTAAATTGTGTGGCAGGTCCTGGCACAGGGTAATGAGGAGCTGGGTCGCTGATCTTATCTAGCACTAGGAAAGACATATTTTTTAAGGTTTTAAGATCCTACTGGATCTTTGAAATCCATCTCTCATGTGACACTCTGAGGTCCCAAATGCATTTTACTCCCTGGAATTAACTGACGCATGTAATGCCTGGCTGCTCTGATGTGTTCCTAAATGCCTTCCTCCTACCACCAAATCTTGAATGGATTTCCAAGCACATCTTTAATTGATGGGGGGAAAAGTGAGACCAGCTTCATTTGAAGCAGAGTAACTCTTTCCAAAGAAATGAAGCAAATCCGGACTGGGAGCTTCCGTGGACAAAGACTGTCTCGGGTTCATTCTCAAATCCTCCTGCCTTTTGCCCAGTGGTCAGTGGGCACCTGACTTCATTTCCTGGCCCTGTGATGTGTGTTTGATGAGAAAACAGGCTGCAGCACAGCCGGCCTGGCTTGCCCCGGTGCCCCAATGCAGGGGGCCGTGCAGACTGTGCTGGGAGAACTCCATGCAAAGGGCTGGGCGCATGGCGGAGAGTTGTGTCGACTTGTTGTGTGATGCTGGCAGTGTTTTTCCTTTTAGTGGGCGGCTCATTTTCAGAATGGGATTGTTCACGTTCTCCCTGAGAGTGGAGCTGGGAAGTCCCAGACTTATTCGCACCATACTCAGGAATAATAAAACAAATAAAATTATATTGACCACATTCTGGTTTATTTCATTTCCCCTTCTTTTTCTTACCACCCCCTCTTTCTTTCTCCCTCTTGCACATCTTGCCCATAAACCAACCTTTCTATTTTCAGCAGACCTTAAAGAAACACCGGCCTGGTTTGGACACAGCTTTCCTTTTGATAAAATGTCATTCTCGTAATTTCCACCTCACAGATTCGGCCCAGTCTCGGCCTTTGTGTGTAGCTGTCGTTGTCAGTCATGAACGTCTCCCTGGGTTTTCTTTTGGTGGAAGAGCCCCCTGCCCTGGACTCAGTTTCCCTCCCCTCCAGCAGCATCGTGTCCACCACGGCCACACTGCAGAGTGACCAGAGACCGCTGGTCCAGCATTTTTCTCAGAGCATCCTGTTCCGAATATACTTCTTATTTTAAATTACACAGATTTGCTTAAGGGATTTCAGCATCGCAGAGTATAGGAAATCAGTCAATCTCTATTGCTTTTCCCATCTCCTTTCATCATCATCCCTGTATCTAAACAGAAGGTCCACTTGGCACCGGACTCTACAAAATCAGAGGAAGGAGAAATGGTTCCACTTTCTGATCTGAGCCTATTTTGGCCTCATCCTGCACCCCTGCCCCCGGAAGCCCTGGCTTCCCAGCTGGTCTCTGGCCTCCCCGGGCATTGCTCACTCCCCTCTGCCTGGCGCTGGCCCCTTCCCTCCTCTCCCTACCTAAATCCTACTTGCTGGATAGGGCTCAGACCCCGCTTCCTCCAGGGACTCCCGGGAAACTCAGGCCCTCAAAACAAATTCCCTTCCCTTAGGGCTAAGAATTGTCTCATGAAATTGATCATTTAAGATACATAACTGTCTTCTCTTGAACTCTATCCTTGGCCCTCCAGTTACAAGGATGTGGACTGACCTTGTGCCTTCTGCCTCCACCGTGCTCAGAACAGTACAAGGCAGTGCAGTGGTTCACGGGAAGGGGCACAGAAACTCTCGTTGGCCGAAAAACCCTCGACCAAAAAACAAAACTGAGAAGTGTCCTGAACATGACTGGCGTCAGGCAGATAAGGCTCTTCAGCTCATCCTTGAATGCACTGTACACACGGCAAGTTAGGAAATCTCCAGCCCCCAAACAGCACACTGCACGTTAGAAGTGTGAGCTCATGTGTCATCGCGTGACTGTCGGCAGTTACCTGGACTCCTAGAGGGAACAAACCCAGGAACTTGGCATATGCTTAACTGTTACCCAGTAATCCTGCATGCAACTTCAAGAAGAAGATGTAAGATAGCATGTTTTGGTCAACTCAGTATGAACTGTCCAGTAGAGACCTACCCGTGACTTTGGGCTCCAGTGTTCTATGGCTTTTTCTTGTCATCCTCACTGTTCATCAGCCTGAAAAGAGGAAAGGAAGAGAACTAGAATTGAAATTATTGTGATTTCTAGTTAGACATTCTAGTATAAGGCATTTCCAGGGATAACGAGGGTCATAGGTTGGTGTATTGTGTCCCCCAAAATGCCATGTTCTTTGATTCAGTCTTGTGGGGGCAGAGGTATTAGTGTAGATTAGGTTTGGAATCCTTTGAATGTTTCCATGGAGATGTGACTCAGTCAACTGTGAGTGAAACGTCTGACTGGGTCATTTCCATGGTCTTGTGGACCCTGCCATTCAGGGTAGGTCTTGATTTAATTACTGGAGTCCTATAAAATAGCTCACAAACAGAAGGACCTCAGAGCAGCTAAGAGTGATAGTTTGCTAGCATCTGAGAGTGACATTTTGGAGAGAGCTGCAGCTTAGAGATAGACATTTTGAAGACAGCTGCTGAAAGCTGACACTGACATTTTGGAGTATACCATTTTGAAACACAACCTGGGAGCAAGCAGATGCCAGCCATGTGCCTTCCCAGCTGACAGATTTTCCAGATGCCAATGGCCTTTCTCCAGTGAAGGTACCCAGTTGTTGATGCCTTACCTTGGATGCTTTATGGCCTTAGAACTATAACTTTGTAGCCAGATAAACCCCCTTTATAAAAGCCAATCAATTTCTGGTATTCTGCATAATGGCAGCGTTAGCAAACCGGAAAAGTTGTGTTTTTTTTGTTAACTGTAATTTATTGAAGGATATGAGAGATGCAGGGGCTCTTGGAACTAGTCTAGATGGTGTGATGGGCGAGGGGATTGAGACTCACAGTGAGGGCACCGCCGTGACTAGGATGCAGCTGTCCCGGTCCCAGGATGGAAGGGCTCGCCCCTGGCATCTGGGCTGGAATGACCCACCAGGCTAACGTGTCGGTCACATAGCAGATACCTGGCTGATTTGGTTTGTCCCATATGCCCAGGGACTCACTAATGGAGCAAGCTTTCCGTATGTGGGAGACACCATTAACTGCCTGTCCCCCTCTTCAGTCCACCCTACTCAGGGTGGCCTTGGTGTAAGGCCATCACTGTCCAGCCCAGGGGTGACGGTTGGTCTGAGCTGACTCTGGTGGTCCCATCAGCCGTGCTAGGGGACAGCTTTAGTCGTGGACCAGTGACGGCTCAAGCCAGTGAGACAGGAGGTGGGGGCCACTTAACAAGGGAAACCAGCCTGATGAGCCCTTTCTCTGGACATGGTCGTCCATATGGGATGGCTGTGCCTAAAGGACAGGCCAGCAATGGCAGCGAGAAAGGAAAGGAGGAACCTGGGTTCTAGAGAGGCCTCTGAGCCTCTACGTTAACCAATCCTGGACACGCTGCTCCTCAGGCTCCTTACTGTGGGAAGGCACGTGCTTATTTCGGTTGTGGTCCCTGTTCCCTCCAGCAGGACCCCATCCATCAGATCTGCCCTATGACCTGGGCTTTTGACAAGGCCCTTACAAACGTCATGTCCTGCAGAGACACCTGAGTAATATTTTGCACATTTGCTCTGAGAGTCCTTACCCAAGGCACAAACCCAGCTTGGTGTCTGCGGCTAACGAGATCACAGCTTGAGCTTGTGTGGCCGCAAATCTGTGTCCCAGACACTATAATTTGGTTTCCATAAAAATTCTTTCCCTTGTCATCCTTATGTCTTGTATTCCTTGGTGAGATACAAATGAAACACCACATGCCACTGACATTCAGAAGCTCACTTTGTTTTAAACAGAGGAGAGAAGTGGAATCGGTTTATCCAGAAAGCAGTCAGGTTAGGAGAAGGGCTTTCAGGAGCCAAAATGACCCCAGACGGGCATCGGGTACTGCCATCTTCCAGGCCCCCGGCCTCCTTCGGGAGCTTTTTGATCTTGCTCAGGATCAGAGCTACCTGGAGCTTTGCACGAAAGAAGTCAGGCTATGGAAGAATGAAAGAGGCGATTTCTAAGAAGTGCATTTGGAAAGCCCAGTCTTGGACCTGAACCGCCACCTCCTTTTTCCGGGGAGTTAGACCAGCTGGTCTCCAAGATTTCTTCCTTATCAAACATTTTCTAATTATGTGAAATGAACAAATAAGTAACATGAGTTAAGAATGCAAGTAAATTGGAGGAATTCCTACTTGATTCGGCTATTGTGTGGAAGAGGTATTGCAAGTATTAAAAATTAAATTATAATATTAGCTAATATTAGTTGAGCACTTATTTTATATCAGAGGCACTGTGCTGAGAACATGACAGGCACTTTCTCATTTAATCCTCCTATGAGCTCTGCACTGTTAATACCCCCTTAATACCAGCGAGGCAACTGAAGCTCAGCCAGGTGAAGTAGCTGTCCCAGGGTCATACAGCCAGCAGGCAGAGGAGTAAAACCTCCATCTGGGTCTGTCTGATTCTAAAGCTTACACACCATCCTGCCCCACCTGGTGAAATTATCTAAATGTGTGTGACCGAGGCTGGAAAGGCTGATAATTTACCCCACTTGCCTGGAAAGTTCTGCTCTCAGAGAGCCCATTTTAGCATAAGGGACTGGAAACCTGACCTCCAGCCTCTTTCTAGCTCTAACTAGGTGTGCAAACTTGAGCAGATCATTAACCTCTTCTTTTGCCTTCTGTAACGTGAACCTAACTACACCAGGCTTTCCTATTTTATAGGCTTATTGTGAGGCTGAGAGGAGGTACTTGAAAAGAGAAAGTTTTGGAAAATTTTAAAGAGCCATATGAATTTAAGCATCTATAACTACTAAAAGTAGTCACATAAGCACGTGACAAAAATATAGATAAATTGGACTACATCAAAGTTAAAAATGTTTGTGCTGCAAACAATACCATGAAGAAAGTGAAGACAGCCCACCGACTCAGAAAATATTTGCAAATCATATCTCTGATGAGGGACTAAAGAACTGTTACAGCTTAATAATAGAAGTTTTTAAAAGGGCAAAGGATTTGAATAGACACTCTTCAAAGAAAGTATACAAATGACTGATAAGCACAGGAAAAGATGCTCAACATCGTTAGTCAGTAGAGAAATACAAAACAAAACAACAGTGAGAGCACTCATATCCAGTAGGATGGCTGTAATTTAAAAAAGTGGACAATAACAAGTGTTGGCAGAATGTGGAGAAATTAGAACTTCATACACTCCTAGTAGGAATGGAAAATGGTGCAACCGCCTTGGAAAACTGGCAGTTACTCAAAAGGTTAAACATAGAGTTACCATATGACGCAGCAACTCTACTCCTAAGTATATACCCACGGAAATGAAAAGGTACATCCACACACAAACTTGTACATGAACGCTCATAGCAGCGCGTTCCCAAGAGCCAAAGAGTGGAGACCCCAGCTGTTCTGGTTTGCTAATGCTGCTGTTTTGCAAAACACCATAAATGGATTGGCTTTTATAAAGGGGGGTTATTTGGTTACAAAGTTACAGTCTTAAGGCCATAGAGTGACCAAGGTAAGGCATCAACATAGGGTACCTTCACTGGAGGATGGCTAATGGTGTCTGGAAAACCTCTGTCAGCTGGGAAGGCACAATGCTGGTGTCTGCTTGCTTTGCTCCCAGGTTGTGTTTCAAAATGGTGTTCTCCAAAATGTCAGCATCAGCTTTCACCAGCTGTCTTCAAAATGTCTCTCTTGGCTGCAGCCAACATCAGGGGTCTGCAACTCCAAGCGTGTCTAAGCATCAGTGTCAGCAAGCATCTGGGCCTGTGTGACTCTCTTTTAAAGTACTCCTGTGATCAAATCAAGACCCACTCTGAATGCATGGGACCACACCTCCATGGAAATAATCTAATCAAAGGTATTACCCACAGTTGGGTGGGTCACATCTCCATGGAAACAACCAAATCCCAAGATTCCAGCCTAATAAACACTAGTACATCTGCCCCCACAAGATTGCATCAAAGAACATGGCATTTTGGGGGACACAGTACATCCAAACTGGCACACAAGTGGCCATCAGTCAGTGGAGAGACAAGCACATTGTGGTGTGTCCACACAGTGGAATATTTTTTAGCCATGAAGAGGAGTGACGTGTTGATCCATGCTACGTGATGACCCTCGGAAACATGCTCAGTGAAAAAGTCACAAAGGCCACAAATTGTATGATTCCATTTTGAGAAGCATCCAAAGTAAGCAAATTCATAGAGACAGACCCTCCGATGACATCAGCATGGGTGTCCTTGTCTTGTGAGCAGGTGGAAGGAAACACCGCTGAAGCTTGCTTCTCCAGGGTGGCCAGAACATTCTAGCAGCCGGGGGGGGTGCCAACACCTGGTTCCAGCCTCCCGCACCCCCCCAGCCCAGCCCGCCACCTCGACCTCAACTGGGCCAGCGTCCTCTGGCCTCACGCTCACCTGGGGGGGCCTCCCTTCAGTCCATGTGCTCAGCTCCCTCTGGCAGGAATGGGATTTCCCTGCTCTCCCATCCCAACCATCAAGAGAAGGACGTTGAGTTTCCTGCTTTTGCTCTTGGAGCCGGGAAGGGGTTTTTGTCTCGGCTGCCATCTCACTGACTCCACAAGGAAAGCAGGCTGCCAGGAGAGACATCGGTGCCTCTCAACTCTCAAACAGTGACCAGGCCCCTGCTGTACAGAGGAGTGGCACGGGGGGGCCTGGCCAAGCCACGCTCGGCTGTCAGAGAAGCATCGTGCATGGAGACGAGCCCACCAGCCTCCAGGCCCTCGACCATCAGGCTTCCCAGGTTGAATCACATCCATTACGTGAATAAGAAGTGAGGCATTTCTTTTTCCTCATGGTAGTTACAGCCCTCCAGACCACTTCCATCTGAAGAAGGGATACGTGGGCTCCAGCCAATTCAGAGCCTGCCATCCAGAGAAGATGGCTGGGTGGGAGCTGTTTCTGATGTTCCTTTATTTAAAAAAAAAAAAACAGAAAGAGAAAAATTGTCAACAAGCCCAGGAATACGTGTACATTGTGCTCTTCCTTTGTTCGTGAAATGTTTTTCTCCTTGAGCCATATGTGGGTCTTCATTCAACTGAAAGTAAAACTTTGTTCCACATGTGACCCAGAGCTCCAAGCAGTGGCTCCCTTCTCTTGGTCCACTTGGAAGAGCCCATGCTTTACCCATCTGTAAAAGAAAAGCTGATAAATCCAAGATCAGGGCCGACCCCAGGAAAGAGATTTTATCCACCTTAGTGTCATCAGTCAGGCAGTGAGGCCGTGAGCAACCCCACACTCAAGGCCGTGTTGGTTGCTGGAGCAGCTTCCCCACGCCGAGGCCCCTTCTGAGCTGGGGGCAGAGCGGCCAACAGCTGGCTCAGCATTAACGGCTTAATCGTCATCTCTGACATTTGATATTATAAAGGTTGGAAACCCTGGAAATGGCAAGGCCCCATGAGGTGACATCTGTGCTCTATGGAATCTGAAATTGGTGACAAAGCCTTCATGGCCCAACATTCTTCCTAAAACTAGAATTTTGGCATCAACTCGTCACTCCCTGATGGTATTGTGTAAATGGTCTACTTGGCTGATAGGGAGGCTCTCCAGATTCTTTCGTTTGTCATTGAAAGAATTTCAGATCTGTGGCTAGCAGCAGTGGTGAAATACGAAGCATAATTTATGTCCAAGTTTATGGCCTTCTTAAATTACTCTTCTGTTCTGCTAAATGTGGTAGGTTTCTGTTGACTTTTGTCCTTCCCTAAGGCCAGCAGAGGGTTTTGGGAACTTTGGGGAGGTGATTGCACTGCTTTGGTCTTTTTTTATGGTCCTAATCCCTTCCCCAGCCATTTCCTACTCCTTTCCCACTCCTGGTTCAGAGGAAATGAGCTGTGCTGGCCCTTCCTTCTTTTCCAGGTTGTCTTACCTGAGTCCTGAGTTCCCTCCTTCAGGCTGAAGCCACCATCCCACCTGCAGAGTCTGACACTAGGATTGGAAATCAGTTCCCTGATGATGGAGAGTTTTTAACCTTTTGGAATTTCCTAGCTTTTAGAAGTATAAAAACTCTTTTATATTCCTAATAGTTAAGTCTTAGCTCTGCCCAAAAGTTCCATTTGTTGGCCTGCCCTGTGTGAGTGAACCCTCCAGGCATGCTCAGCATAACTCAAACTTTGGTTGCCTTCGTGAACAGAAATATTTTCCCTTTAGGAAACACCTCTCAGATATTTGGATCCCCGCACTAAAGTTATCTTCTCTGCCCACATGGTGTGTGCTTAGAAAAGGAAGCAACGAACTCTAAGTGAAAAAGAGAAAAGACATATTGGTACAGAAGGGAGAGACAGAATCTTCTGAAGTGTGAAGCCAAGGGGTAGAAAACATGCACCCCATTTGGGTCAACAGTCTCTGGTTCCGTTACAAGCCCTCAGCCTTGGGGGTCCCTTCAGAGACAGACCTGGGGGCTGCACCGCCCCACTTTTGCATAACCCCGCAGCCTGTGCGCAGCTTTGACAGTTCTAAATGCGACGTCCTCTTGGAGCAGTGCACGTGCAGAGTGGCCCTTTCCCGGTTAGCTCTAAGGACAGCTTCGCTTGACATTGGATTTGCTCCTTTACCTCTCCCATCCACATGCCCGAACTCAGCTCCAAGGTGCCCGAGTGTCCGTGGCTCTGGATGCTGGATTATCTCTTGTTTTCTGCCACTTCTGTCGTGGGACGTTTGAATCAGGGTTTCACTCCTCACTTTCCCTCCCCATCGAGCCCTGAAAGGATGGGTCATTGTGTCACAAAGACCTAGAATCCTCTTCCCAGGCAGTTTAAGTAATGCAACCAGGGCGTTTTCAGCAGTACTCACTGAAAATAACAGACCTCCTCAGCCATCTTGCACAGCATCTGCTCGTTCTTAAAGCATTGCATTAGCAGAGTGTTACAGGCTGTGATGACAGTAATGAAAAGCATCCCCTGCCTTGGAGAGCTGAGGGATTACACGCAAGTAAACAGAAAATTACAGTCGTGCGATAGGGCCGTGAGTCACCGAGGACTTCTCCATCCCTCGGCAGCTGTGACGTTCTTCTTGTTGACCACAGTCAGTCTTCCATTAGCTCGCCCAGGTCTACACTGAGGAACACCACAGAAAAAAGTCTGACTCCTCTTCTATAATGGTAACCGTTACCTTCCCCAGAGTCTTCTCTAGGTAAGTTCCTCGAGCTTTTCCTTAGACATGCTCTGAACATCTTCTGGGTCTACTTGTTTTATGAACTTCCTCTTAAAAAGTGGGACCAAGAGCTGAGCACACCACTGTCAAAGATGGCATCACCAAGGAGGAAGAGGAAGGCACCATCATTGTCACAGCCTAAGGCTACCTCAGGGTTTCGCGTGGCATAATTTTTCTATCTTTATTATTGTTATTATTAGTAAGCTTATCGTCATAAAATCCTGAAGTTCACTATGCTAAGTGATTAGCTATGCTAATTCCCATCCTGTTTGTTTTTGGACATATCCCTCTTAAATGTCATCTTGTATTAAATAGCAATCTTCTAAAGAACTATTTGATCAAAGGAGGATTTAAAACTACTATAAACCATAACAGTCTATTTGTAAAGCAAAGAACATGAAAATAGCGTAACCAGGATGACCACGTGCAACTATAGATAAACTCAGGGGCAGAATGGCAGTCCCCAGTACTTCCATTATGAAAAAAGAATAAAAATAACTGAAATGAGCCATCAACTCAAGACGTTCATAAAAGAATATAAAATAAACCTGAAAAATGCAGAAGTACACAAGGCCAGGAAATACTAGAATTATTAGATAAATCGAGTTGTTTCTTTGAAAATAAAATAGACAAATGTTTGGCAAATATAATGAAGCAAAGGGTAAGAGAAAACAAAATTTTAGATGAGTGATATAACAGGTACTTTTTTATTTTAAGAGAATATTATATAGACTTATGCTAATAAACTTGAAAATATAAATTAAATACACTTTTTTGGAAAAAACAGTTAATAAAATTGACAATAGAAGAAATGGACCATACACAAGGAATATGTAATAAAAGATATCAAAGAATCATTATCCTGAAAGGTTCCAGGACTAGACAGTGTATTATCGGAGTCATCCACCACAACCAAGTAGGCTCAAAAAACATGTAATCATATTTCTACCATGTTTGTGTATGAGTGTGTGTATGTATGTATGTGTTACATATAAGTATACAAAGTGGTGGGGAAAGACCACACGCCGATTCCCTGAGGGGTTCCATGAGGGCCTCACTTTATTTAGCATCAGCCTCGGGCTCCAGGAACACACCTGAGGCAGAGGGGCCCAGAGCTGGAGCAGGTGCAGCGTGTCCTGGCACAGAGCCCCCAGGTGCCCCTGCAGGCTCTAACCGGGGCACACACCTGTTCTTTTCTGCCTGGGCCTTGCCTAACTCATCAGGAAGACTTGCACAAGCTCTGTGCTTAATAATTCCTTGCAAGAGACCGTTTATAGACATTGGAACCCTCTGATTCTTAAGCAAAACTCAGAGGCAGCAAAACACCCTGCTTTCCCAGGGAAAAAGCAGAGTTGGTGCCTCAGTGTCCCTGATGGCTTTCTCTGCCACCTGCCAACGGGAACCCTAGAAAGCCCATTTCCTCACAAATACACTGTGAGGATTTTTCATAACTGTGGTTATTCTGCTCCAGTATGTTCATAAAAACCACATCATACTGGAAAGTATTCTCTCAGAAGGGTGTGGTGTATTTTTTGACTAATCCCCTATTTGGGGGTACATGGATGTTTACAAATCCTTTACTATTGCAAATAAAATAAGAGCAAATATCCTTATAGGTAAGTGTTTTTAAACACCCTTGGTGATTTCACAGGGTAGAAGCTCGGCCCTGCCCCTGACCAGCTGTGCCTGTCTGGGGGAGTTATTTAACCACCTCAGACCTTATTATTCTCCTCACCTAGAAGAGGGCAAAATGACACCAACCTTACAGGAAGACAGAGGCGTCAAGTAACCAAAAACGGTCTGTCCGGCGTGTGGGGGAGGGGCTGTGCCTTGTGCTGAGCCCCTCCCCCACCTTGTGTTGGAGCCTGACTGTTCGCTCACCTGGGTCCTGGGCGTTCCGTTCTGACTTATTCATCAAGTTTTTGTTTTCTGGCTTAATGAAAAATGTGCAGTTTATACGTTGTCAGCAAATCAAACTGTAACTTGTTATACAGTTTACAGAGCTGATTCCATCTACCCGTCATGATTCTGTATTGTTTCTGGCAGTTAAAGTTTTTCCTCTGCAAAGCTGGGAGCAGCTGAGTCCTCTGCTGCAGGCTGCGTGTCTCATCAGCTCTCCTGCCACCCCAAACACACATTCTCAACACTCACACACTAATACACACTTACGCACTCATACGGTCACACACATGCTCACTCATACCCACACTTAACACACTCAGGCTTACACTTGCACCTACTCATGCACATTGCCACTTACACTCATGCATATACTCACACTCAGGCACATACACACACATTCACATGCTCACACACTTATACACACTCTTAGACACTTCCACACACACACACACGTGCACACACACTCCTGAATATACACATACACGTGCAGTGGCTCTGCTATGCCCGGCACACACAGGATTCCTTGATAAATGTCAGCATCTGTACCATCCTTTACCTCCAAGCCATTTCTCCTGAGCATAACTTTTAAAGTACTCACCTTTTTTATCTTTGACATTTTTTACAAACCTCATTTCACACATCCTGGGTAACATATTCTTTCCAGCTTTGGTGTGCATCCTTTTAAGATATGAGCATAATTCCCTCAATAATTCCTGTTTTAAATGAGCAAATTAATTGTTATCATTTTAATAATCGTTATCAATTTATTTGTGATCATAATCAATTTAGTAATCGTTCATTATTAAATGCCTAATTTGACTGGGTAATAAACTGGGTAGGAACTGCAGCAGAGGCTGTGTGGCTGTATTGTTCATCAGCTTCTGATACAATTCACCAGAGCTGGAGGTTGGAAGTATCGAGAGAGGGCTCTTTTTCGCCTGCTAAATATCAAGTCCTGGAACAACATGTAGTTGTAATTCTCCTATTCTTCTTGCTAATACAGCTGAACTCCCTGGACATTATATACAAAACAAATTTAAGAAGACCGAAAGGTGGAGAGAAGGCAGATTGGCTGGTAACTTTGGGCCTATGAAAGATATGGGAGTGAGCCCCCTGGGTTTTCATTTTGCCTCCTGTAGTTCAAACAGATGCTGGAAAAGTCAGCCACCCAGAAATGCCAATGGGAGCAGGCAAAACGCAGCCCCAGCAAGCCAGTTCCCTCTAGCCAAAGGGTCAGGGCAGCCTCGTACAACAGAAAGGTTTTAGACAGTAACCATATACTCCAGCCAAACACCAGGGGGAAACTGGAGCAACCCCCTCGTCAGCAAAGGCCAGATGGGGAGCCTGCACCCCAAGGCTTGCCTAGCTGTTAGGTTGCGCCCCTCCATCCCACTGGCATGGCATCAGTGGACGTCTGCTAAAACAGGCAGTTTTTTTAAAATACAGATCTGTGGAACTTCAACAAAATATTTAACGTTTGTGTGATCAGAGTCCTAGAAGAAGAGGAGAAAGAGGGTGGAGCTGAAAAAGTATTTGTAGTAATAATGGCTAAAAATTTTTCCAAGTTTTGCAAAAAAACATAAACCTACAGATGCCAGAAGCCAAGCAAAACTCAAATGGGATAAATCCAAAGAAATCCACTCCAAGATCCACAACATAGTCAAACTTTGGGAAACAAAAGACAAAGGAAAAAATCTTGGAAGCAGTGAGAGATAATGACACCTTCCTTACCAATAGAGGAAAAACAATAAAAATAATTTCAGTGACACCAGCTTTCTCATCAGAAACATTGGAAGCCAGAAGGAAATGGCACAATGTTTTTCAGTTACTGAAAGAGAACTGTCAACACTAAATGCTATCCCATGGAAATATCCTTCAGGAATGAAGGAGAAATGAAAACATTCTGAGATGAAGGAACATTAAGAGAATCAGTTGCCAGCAGACCTGCCCTAAAAGAATGACTAAAAGGAAGAATTTGAGACAGGTAAGAAATGATAAAAGAAGGAATCCTGAAACATCAGGAAGGAATGAAGAACAGAAAGAGTAAAAAGATGGGTAAATACAATAAACTCTTACTCCTCTTGTGTTTTCTAAATTGTGTTTGCTGATTGAAGCAAAATGTAAAACAATGATGTGATTCTCAAAGTATGCAGAAGAAATAATTAAGACAATTAAGGAGCAAGGTTTCTATGCTTCACTTAAACTGGTAAAATGACAACACCAGAAGATTGTGATAAATTATGAATGTATAATAGAGCACCTAGGGAAACCATTAGCTATACAGAGAAATAATTCCAAAACATTGTAGATAAATCAAAATAGCATTCTAAAAAAAAAAGAAAAATGTTCCAAGGAACAGAAAGGCAGAAAAAGAAAACAAAAGAATCAAACAGAAAATAAAAAATAGAATTACAGACTTAAGCTCTAAACATTGATAAGTACATTAAATGTAAAAGGCATAAATTCACCAATTAAATGACAAAGATTGACAAAATGGATATAAAAATATGACCCAGCTAAATGCTGTTTACAAGAAAATTAATTGAAATATAACATCACAGTTTATTAAAAGATTGAAAGTAAAAGGATGGGAAAAAATATATCATGAAAAGATTAATTAAAAGGAAATAGGTGTGACTATATTACCAGCAGAGAAAGTAAAGTTCAGCACAAAGAAAATTACCAGGGATAGAGTGGGACATTACATAATGATAAAAGGATCACTCCACCAAGAAGACATAGCAATCCTAAATGTGTACACACCAAACAACAGGGTTGCAAAATATGTGAAGCCAAAACTGATAAAATAATTTGGCAGTTTCTTAAAAATCAAAACATACACTTATCATCCAACCCTGCAAACACATTCCTTGACATTTATCCCAGTGAAATGAAGATTTACGTCCACACAAAACCTATACACAGATGTTCATGGCGGCTTGATTTGTAATAGCCAAAAACTGGAAACAACAACCCTCGATGGATGAATGGTTAAACAATGGGAGAACAGGTGAACATCCATGGAACACTACTCAGCAATAAAAAGGTACACACTATTGATGCACTCAACAACTTGGATGAATCCCAAGGGCATTATGCTTTCCATAAAAAAGCCTATCTCAAAAGGATACATAATATGGTATATAAGTTATATCCCAATAAATCTGATTTAGAAAAGGACATATAACAAATGATTCCATTTATGAAACATCCTCAAAATGGCAACCTTTTGGAGCTAGAAAGAGATTAGTGGATGCCAGAGGTTAGGGATGGTAGGTATGTAACTATAAAAGGGCAGCATGAGGGAGATCTTTGTGGTGATGGAACAAGTTGTCTCTTGATTGCAGTGGTGGTTTCATGAATCTACATGTGATACAGTGATATAGAATGATACACACGCAGTATACCCTTGTAAATGTTCTGGTTTTGATTTTGTCCTTTAGTTACAAAAGCTGTAACCATTGGGGAGACTGGTAAAGGGTATATGGGACATCTCTATTATTTTTTTTACAACTTCCTATGAATCTGTAATTATTTCAGAATTAAATTTTTAAAAATATGTGGACTGGGAGAGTGAGCACATTTGGTTAACCTCTTGTTTGTTCCTGGCCCTGCTAACCTAACTCTCCAAGAGAGAGAGAACTCCTGGTTTTCGTTTCTCTCTTCTTAATGAAATCATCCTAGGCTTTTGGAGTACATGGTAATAGGACCTAGATCAGAATTCTTAAAGTGGTGCTCCATTGGGCTCATCTGACCCAAAAATGTGTTCATCCTAAATGTACAATGAAACTTTTCATTGTTAAAACTTTGCAGATTAATTGCCAGCATGTTAAAGTCATGGAATTTGCTATGAACATCCAGATTTGGGGCTTCTTCTGAAGAATCAGAAGATTGGTTAACGCCTGGCAGATATGCCACCTTGGAGGAGCAGCCTTAGATCTGATGGGCTCTCCAGTTTATGCCTCTCCCACTTGGGAGCCAGATTGAACTTTTATCGTCATGTGTTGTTTTCTTATTCCTTGCCACTTCACTCACTTTTGCTACTTGCCTGACCTCTGTGGGTTTTCAGTTTTCAACCTCTAATAGAGACGGTAGCTTTCTAAATTGATCCATTTTACAAAATCCTAGGGAGCCCCGAGGCAAGGAAAAAAAAATACATCTCCAGCATGTTTACGAATGCCTCATGGGCTATTTGATAGTTTAACAAAATACATTGATGTCCACACAATATCAATTCATTCAATCAATATGTATTAAGACTCTATTTATGCCAGACCCTCTGTAGCTCTGGGGACCCGTGGATAAATTAGATGAATCCGGTCCTTAATATGCTGAGTGCTACAGAAGAGAAATGGGCAACACGCTTAGAGGAACTCAGGAAAGGAAGTATCCTTTATGCCTGGGGCAGGTGGGAAAAACTGTACAGAACAGGGTAACATTGGAACCTATTTCTGAAGAGTGAGTAGGAGGTAATCAGAAGGCAAAAGGGAGAATGGACTTTCTGGCACAGAAAATAGCACATGCAAAGGCGAACAGCTATAAGCAGACCTGGCTGATGAATGTGGTAAGAAATGTATTATGGCCAAGGTTTAGGGGGGCTGGGATGGACTGTTGAGGTGAAGCTGCAAGTCTGATTGTGAGCAGACCGTGAGCAGCTTCAAAAGCTATAATGTTCAAACTGAATTGTTCTCAGGGGCATCACAGAGCAAACAAAAAAACATTTATGTATTGGACTAACTATACCAGTTTTGTTTTCTGGAAGATAATTTGGCCAACAGTGAATGTCCTTGAACCCGCTTTTCCTTTTTTTCACTTTTCGTGATAGGGTTATAATTTTAGATCAAATAATATAAAAAAATATGCTAAAGAGGAATCCCGTTGCCCGGGAGCTGATCATAGTTGGGGAATCAAGCATTTGTTGCGTTTTTAAAGTGTTGAGTGAGAAGAAGCCGTGGCTGCTTCTAAAATGCCATCGCTGAGGCAGTTCCAATGGGCGCCCACGGGCTCTGTGGCTCTGTGCTGGCTTCTGTCCACACGGGGCCACCGAGGCAGGGCCTGAACCCAGGGTAGTTGTTCCTTGAAAGCTTGTGGACAGCTCTGGGTCTTTATTGAGGGCCACAGTGAGACGGGCAGGAGCTTGCTTCAGACCATGAGATGCAGGATTTGCCATTTAGGTCCCAGATCTTTTACAGTCTGTGTTCCGACGTAGCCTGGGCTGCATCCTGAAAGAAATGTGCCACTGCAGCCAAAGAAAGGGACAACACGTTGTTTAGAATAAAGTGGGGGCTCCCTCAGAGGGACAAACATAAATTGCCTCAAAACCAGTGAAATAAATCAAGAAATCAAAAATACAAAAAGTCAGCAAACCATCCAGGAGAGAACTGTGCTTAAATTGCAGCAGAAGAAATTTGGAAGACATTTAAAGAAATATACTCTGAAAATTGGGACATTCAATTACCACAAGAGGTGCTGAAGACCCCCTTAATTTTTTTTTAAATGGACAAGAGAAATTGTAACCTTTCTGAAAGGTTAAGTCCCCCCTTTTTTTTTTAACTTACTAACCCAACTCTGGATTTTTTCATTATTTGTTTCATTCAGTAATCATTTCTGAACGCCTTTTACGCACCAGGCATTGTGCTAATTGTTGGTAAAAGACGTATTTCAAGACCTCAATAATGTTTTAATGTCTGCAGAGTCAACGCACCATGTTCACGAAATGTCATCAGGTCCAAGAACTCACTCAGAAAAACAGTCTCATCACGCCAACTGCTCATGCTATCATTTCAGGGGAAGAAATCTAACTCTTTTTAGAAATTGTTTTTGCTGTATAAATATGACAACCAGCAGGCACACAAAAGTTTTCCGTTTGTAATTTTTTATTTCTAAAGCCTCAATCCTCTTTCATGGAGAGCCTCCTGATATGTCTTTTTCCGTCTTCTTGGAGCCTTCCTGGCTTACCTGAGCCTGTTCTCTTATCAGTACTCACCTGGAGTGATGGCCCAGCTTTATCGTCTTCTCTCTTTCTTCTGCCATCCTCACTGCTGCAGCTTCCCCGACGGGACAGAGCAGCTGCCTGTGAGAGCGTCCTCAGAGTGAGGCTGGGTGACCAGCTGTCCCCAAGGACCTGCACAAAGATGAGTCCCCGGAATGCTGACTCCACAGGGGAGGGAGAGATTTCCCTGTTCCACAGCGGGAGCAACCAGAGCCCTTCCTGGCAGACGTGCCCCATCCTTGAGAAGCAGTTTTCCCAGGCTCCATGTTCTCTGCCTGGACCACTGAAACAGGAATCTATTCAATCCTGATCCCAGATGCTCCATGAACCTCACAACCCATGCAGGGCATGAAGAAAACCCTAAAACTCTTGGCTCTCTCATCTGTTTTAAAAACAAACAACAGTTAGGTAGGTAAAACTGTCATTTCAAGTGAATTTCCTAATTCAAGGAGGGAAAACATAAAAGTTTAAGGCTTTTCTGCCAGTCTAATTCAGATCAGAGACTCCATCTCCGTGGGCTAGCACAGCTCGTTACTATAGGATGGCCGTCATAAAAGTAAGGCAGCATGGTAACATTTAATGGATGTTTTCCCAGAAATTAAAGTTCCGCTTTTCCAAAGGCAGTCAATCACTTTGCAGCAAAAGCCACAGGGAATTCCACACACGTCGCGGCCTCTGCTGTACACACAGAGCCTGTGAGCGCCGAGAACCAGCATCCCACGTTCCTTTATGTTTGAATTAAAGCAGGTACAAAGTACTGGTCGGTGATCAGAGCCCTGAGAATCATATTAAACCAGCCAAAGTGGTCCTCACTCATCTTAACTTTCCAGTTTTCAACAAATCTCATTCTAGGGTGTCTCAGGGACACATCTCTTTCCCCTGTGTCCAGCCCCTCCATTGTTTGAACAAGGAAGTCTCTCCACCATGTGTTGGGGCTTTACCCAGCATTTGGGGGACCTGCCAACCAAACAGTTACCATGGATCCCAGATGTTCATGTTCAGAATCCAATAGGCTTTTTCTTTCATGACTCCCTCTCAGATCAGCCAACAAGAAGGATGGATTTGAGTTCATAAGGGGGGAAGGATATACTGCAGCCCCCTATCGCTAACCTTATCCCGTCCCCTCCTCTGCCTTGAGAGCCACGAGGCCTCACTCAGCACCACTTAGGATGGGCTGGAAAAAAATCGCTGCCCCTCAGGCCAGGCATAAAGGGGCAGGTGTTGGCTGATGTGGAAGAATTTTGTCAGACTGTAGGTATCAGCTGTGACGGTGGAAGAAATAAAAAACCACAAGGAAAGGTTATGTTCGGACTCCGGTTTCCCCTAACCCTCCAGTTCAAAAAGGCATTTTTACATCTGAGTTTCCTGCCGGACAGTTTCTTGTCTCGTCATTCTTAAGGGAAAAGCCAGGCTCCAGTCAGTGTGAACTCCCCCTTCCCCACGTCCTCCCCCGACACCAAGAATTTATTATTTGAGTTCTTGGGAGAAGCATTCATCAAAGATTTAAAGAGTGAGTAAAAAAAAGTCCTTTTCCTGGTCCAGGCTACTCTCCACTGCAGAGTGTAAGCCTGACAGCTTCCATCTGGGCCGCGGCCTTCGCGGACAGCAAAGCGGAAGGCAGATATTTGCTAGCTTCACCTAAAAAAGCAGTGGCTGCATTTTCTGGATTAAAAACTTGACCTCAAAACAACACCTTCAGGTGTGTTCTGATTCACTTAATAAAGGACTTTGGAGATGTTGAATACTATGTGAGTACTGAAATTTTCTTTCTGGCTCAAACTCTCTTTGGTTGGATGTGTGCTTTGAATTGTCGTGGATAATTAATTACCATCAGAAAGCATCGGGTTCTCCTGGTGTCTCCGAGAATGCCATTACTTTCTGGCAAATTTCAGTGAAGATATGAATATCAAGTGTAAAGATTAAATGTTGTTTGTGCAGTAACATTTGTAGAAACATGTGAGTGGTAGACTTTCAGTTCTCTAGTAACGGCAGAGGGTGCCTGGGCACACAGAAAGCCGGCTCACATAAGCCCTGCAGCCTTCGCCGCCAGGGCTGGGAAATGGGGAAAACAAGACTGTCCCTTGGCCTGCCTGTCCCTCCAGCCCTGTCCCCAAGCCCTGCCATTACTTCTGCATTTTCCTCAGGGGCAAAAATGAAGTCAACAGGCATTTTCACACTTTCAAAAGTATGTCACACTTTTTGGTGGCCCTTGCATTTTTGTGGATGATTGTGGACATGGAGGTTGGCTGATGCCTTTGAAAAGCTGGTCCCAGAATCACAGCCACTGAGAAATGGTCATTCTGCAATCACGCCACCCTCCCTTCCAAAATGGCCCCACAGGTAACTCGTGCCTGACGATCCGGGGGCACCAGCTTCCTTTCCCTATTTTGTTTGTCCACGGGATCTTTGGCTGTGACACTGGTCATGGCCATTGGTGTGCCGGCTCCCGGGCGACGGGTGTGCTGGCCGGGCGCCTCTCCTCTCTGTGGCCTTGAGGCCGCGTGCCCCTGTGTATGCCCCCGTGTGTCCACCTATGCTCACTTGGCTTTTCTTCCCTCCCCTGCCCGGGCCTCGCGGCTGGCAGCACCGGGGTCCCGCAGACCACGGGCAGCGCCTCCGCGCCGTCCAGCCAGGGCAGCAGCAGCGGCAGCAGCAGCTCCAGCGACTCGGAGAGCAGCTCCGGGTCCGACTCGGAAACGGAGAGCAGCTCCAGCGAGAGCGAGGGCAGCAGAGCTCCCCGCTACTCCAGCCCCGAGGTAAGACGCGCCCTCCTCAGCCCCCTCCCCCATGAGGGTCGGCGGACCACGGGGTCAGGTTTCCCACACCTCCCGAGACCCCCGAGCCCCGCAGCCACTGGGGGCTGTGACCGGGGAGGCCTCTGGGCCACCCCCCTGGGCTGGCGGCCAGCGATGGAGCTCACTGCCACCCACCCCTCACCACACAGCTTCCTTTGAAGTTCAGAAACTTCATCTTTCAGTGTCCAAAAACCTCCATCTGGACTTGCTGAAGTGTCCAGTCTGCTGGAAACCTTGCTGGCTGGAAATGACCCATGGAGCAGGTCTCCCCAGGGGTTGTCCAGGCAGTACCAGACAGGGGGACCCCCCGGGGAAGGGAGCCCCTGACAAATCCCAGGGAAAGAAGTTGTATGGATCAGACATGGTCCAGATCTTACCTTTTTTGCAGTTTGTTCCAGGTTAGAAGGACAAGGGCTATAAATATTAATTAAACCTTAACTGTGTTTTCTTTGTGAAAATGTAAAAAGAAAAATTAGCATCAAGACACAAATAATAATGAAACCTTTTATAGCTATGATGAGTATCTGTGTGAAAGATTTAGGTGCCTCATATAAAAACATTACAAGGTACCAATAAAAACCATTGCTATTTCTACTTTTAAGTGGAAAGGGGAAAATTAAATAGTAACTCAGGGCAAGGAGATTATTGGGAGAGGGCTGAGAGCCAACTTCTTAAGTCTTTGGGGCTGCAAGGCTGGGCTGACTCCTAGAGGGGAAGAAAGTGTGGTTTCTTCTTGAGCACGTGAGCATCTGACACTGCCCTGGACTGGAGGCTCTAATGTTTTACCTTCAGCCCTCTGTACACAGAGGACCAGTTTCCTAAACAGGCTCTGAGATGGAACCAGACCCCCCACGCAGACCGCACCAGCGGCACAGGCTGCCGTACGACACACCGCCACGTGCTTCCAGCTTTTGTGTCTGGACCACCTGAAAGTAGTCACGTTGTACCTCAAGCTCAGAGAATGGCTCTGACGTTCCCCTCAGATTTCTCACCGCCACTCTCCTCTTTGTAAATGTCACTGAGATAATTACAGAGAGTTGAGCTCCTCGCTGATGAAAGAAGGGTCCTGTCACATCTTCCAGGAGCTATCAAAGAGGTCCCTGGCTGAGGAGAGAGCATCCGTCAACCAAAGGAGGCTGGGGCATTTAAGTTGCCTGAGGCCACACGTGTCTTTCAACTCTTTGCTTCTCCAGGCGTGGGGAAAGCAGGAGTGGTGAGGGATGTGTTAGCTACCCTACCTGTAATTCCTTTCTGCTGGAAAATAATGTCCTAGTCAGAGTAAAAGTGAGGTTTCTTTTAGCATTTTCCCCAAGACTGATACAGACACACATCCTTTGGAAATAAGAGTTTGCCACCTAAAATCACGCAGGTCAGAAGTTGCATTTTCCTGCTGTCGGCTGCACAGCGTCCTCAGGCTGCCCGGTCTCCCAACACATAGCAATGAGTAGTCTCTCTGGACCCCACATGGCAATCGGCCATCGGGCTCTTTTCTTTAACGTCTCAGCCCTCACCTTCCCCTGGTCACACCGGCGGACTCAACTTGGAAGCAGAACACGTCTGGCCCTCGCTTCCCTGCCTGGTGACATACTGATGTGGGGAAGCGGGCATCTGTTACGTCCCAGGGCACCTGCATTCTCCACGTCCCAGCGCCAGCACGCGGAAAACCCTGGGCCCACCTGAGCTTTCTAGGAACCTTCTTCCTGATGTTGGCTACTCATGTTGGCTTAGCTGTTCTCAGCCTAATTTTTTTCTCTTGAGTTTTATCTTCCTCCCTGGCATTGGACATCCTCTTGAATCAGAGCTTTACAGGAGGAAAGCCACCTTCCCACCCAGCTAGCACGCTCACCCCAGCACACAGCAATCCCTGGATGAGTCATGAGTATACCATGGAAAACAGAGGCCGGCCATGAGTTTGTAGAGAGCCAGAAAAAGTAGGTTTTTTCTGTAAGGCATCCCTGAGCTGGAAAACTGTGCTCTTTCATCGAGGTATTTCCCAAATTTATCTGACCATGGAACCTATTCTCATGGAGCATAGAAACTAAAAGCACGTTTTGGAAAATGCTGCCCTAGTTCCTCCTTGAATAGCAGCAGAAATGTGAGGCGAGTTGTTCATTGATTCAAGAAGCTTCTCTCCTGCTTGGTGCCTCCAGCTTCCTCGGCCCTGGGTGCCCTGAGGACATAACAAGGCAGGGACAGAGGACACAGCACGGAACAGGTACATGACTCCGAGCTCATCCCTAGGGAGGTTAACCAGAGAGGAGAGTCGTGGCTGAAAATTCTAAGGAGTGAGCAAGCAAACAAACCCAAATACTCTGCAAAAACCCCAGGACAGCGGCTCGGAAAATGGACCATCACCAGCAGTGGGCCCAGGGATGAGGGCCCGAAGCCCTAAGTTTTCCTTCCTCCACTTAACCCTGTTATTTACGCTTCCTTGGCCACAACTGCCTCAGCTCCAGAACAGCGGATATTCCGGTCCTGCCTAATGGGTGAGGTTGTTGTGAGGCATGAGTCATGTACTTTGAGTGAAGGCATACTGTGAGAGCCTTGTGGGTCTCTTGGAGACATCTGAGTACCTTCTTTCTAAATGTCACCAAGAGAGCCTCTTGGAAGCAGAGTCCTGGCACGCTGCCTCTCTAACCTGTTACGGATGCTCCAAGGGACACAAAAGAAACAAGAGCCTACCTCCGCCGGAAGGAAGTATTTGGCTCTGTTGAAGACACAAGACATATACACAGGAAACAAATGTGAGCAGCAAAAGGCTATGCAATTGAGTATAATAAAGGGCAACAGGTATTAGTGCTTTCTCCAAAAATCAGATTGAGTTCTGTCATCTTAGGTTGAAGACATACGTTTCTCAAAGGATTGAGGTCCCCGTTTCTTGAGGCGATGCCAGAATAGTGGGGGATAAGATGAAGCAGCAGTGGGGAGATGTGAGTCTTTAAACCGAGACAAATCTGGGTTTAGTCTTGGTCGGTGCCTCATAGCTGTGTAGTTTTGGGCATGTCAGCTACACTCTCTGAGCCTCATCAGCAGATTAGGGGTGATCACATTTCTTACCCATAAGGAGGAAATGAGATGATACCTGTAAAGTGGGAGGCACGTTGTACGTGTTCTGTCCACGAACGCTGATTGGAAGATCACGGATCCCTGGAGGTCTAGCCTGAGAAATTTGGATTTCATTCGAGAGGTGATTGGAGGTCATTGTAAATCCTCGAGAAAGGGAGTGATTTAGTGATGTGTTGAAAAACGGTACTTGAGGCTGATTTCTTCAGCTGTGAAGTGCAGGAAAATATGTGCCTAAAGCACACTGGGCAGTGGGCCCACACTAAATGGGTTAATCCTACCCTTCGCTGTTGATACACCCTCTGTGAAGTTTTAGTGTGAGTCGCCGTGTGTACAGCCATGTTTGGGCTACAGGCAAACGAGAGAGAAGCACCCAGAAGGCCCGGGCTGGGGGGCCCGAGGTAGAACTAGCGCTAACATGGTGCCACGTCCAGCTGAGTGATGGGCTCCGCCATAAATGTTCCTGCCCTCACCTAAGACCTGCGAGAGGCCCCTTCAGCTTTTTCATGCCTTGAATGCCTCCTTTGTCTGGGGACACTGAGGCACACAAGTCACTGACGTGCCAGGGGTCATTTGCCAGGGGTCAGTTACTGAGAAGAATGCAGGAGTGGGATGGGAGACAAAAGTAGGGGCCATAAATG
>PVKY010000449.1:0-49570 GCA_004027775.1 Bradypus variegatus
CAGGGGCAAGATGCCCACAAACTAGGAGACAGGGCACCACGAGGGGCAAGACAACCACAAACCAGGAGACAGGGTACCTTGGGGGGGGGCGAGACTCCCACAAACCAGGAGACAGGGCACCACAGGGGGCGAGACACCTACAAACTAGGAGACAGGGTGCCTCGGGGGTGGGGGTCGAGACTCCCACAAACCAGGAGACTGGGCACCATGGGGGGTGAGACCCCCAAAAACCAGGAGATGGGGCACCACAGGGGTGAGATGCCCACAAACCAGGAGACGGGGCACTACAGGGGGCAAGACCCCCACAAACCAGGAGATGGGGCACCACGGGGGGTGAGAACCTCACAAACCAGGAGATGGGGCACCACAGGGGCGAGACGCCCATAAACCAGGAAACAAGGTACCACGGGGGGTGAGATGCCTATAAACTGGGAGATGGGGCAATATGAGGGGCGAGACGCCCATAAACTGGGAGATGGGGCACCTCGGGGGGAGAGACACCCACAAACCAGGAGATGGGGCAGTATGGGGGGCGAGACGCCCATAAACTGGGACATGGGGCACCACAGGGGCGAGACGCCCACAAACCAGGAGACGAGGTACCACGGGGGGCGAGATGCCTACAAACCAGGAGATGGGGCAATATGGGGGGCGAGACGCCCATAAACTGGGAGATGGGGCACCTCAGGGGGAGAGACGCCAGGCTCCCGTCAGGCCAGCTGGGCACAGACCCCAGCATTACGCTCTCCTGCTCCGTCGCCCTCTCCACTGAACGCAGGTTTACCTCTGGGAGCAGGAGGGAGGCACCGAGCACAGCCCTGGGATTGGTGGGTTACATTCTCACCAACAGGACATTAACGGACACACAATGCACAAAAAGTAACAGCTGGTGATCAGAACACAGGGACCTTGAATACGGGGGGGGCGGAGATCAAGAGGGTGGGAGGGCCACTTTCTAGGGTCAGCAAGGAGGCTCTCCCCAAGGAGGACATTTCAGCCCAGATCTAAATGATGCCGGGGAAGAAGGCCATGCAAAGGTCCTGGGGCGGCCAGGACCGGCCTTTGTAGGAAAGCACAGATGGCCAGTGCGGCCAATGACCTCTGTGAGGCTCAGAATAATCACCTGTAAGATGCCGGCAGGGGTAAAACTCCTGGCCCCATATCTGCTCACAGTCTCTGGTCAAAGACTAGAAGGGGCTACAGTTACCATCACCCCCATCATCATCATCACCAGGGAGTTCCAACCCTGGGGGGAGCAAGAGGCTGAGCTGGGTCACACAGGAGGTCGACTGGCTCGTGTACCCCAACAGACCCATGTTCCTAATCTTGACCTGCACCCTGGTGGACGTGAACCCATTGCCAGCAGCACCTCTACATGTTATTTTAGTTCAGGTGTGGCCAGGTGGCTGGGGTTGGCCTGAACTCATTTTGCCAGAGGCCTATGGAAGAGGAGAAGCTGGAGGTGACACAGGAAGAAGTTGGAAGTCAGCAGCAGACAGCGAGAACTCGCCACACGATGGAGGCAGACACAAGCCAAGGAACCCCGACTCGGCAGCCAGCGCCGGCCACTGCAGACTCCAGAGAAAGCCAGCCTGGCTCAGTGCCAGATTCTGGGCTTCTGCAGGCCTCAATCACAAGAGCCCATCAGCTCCTGCTGCTGTGCCAGCCCTTTGGGTGCTGTTTGTCACGGCAGCCAGGCAGCCCGAGACACACGGCTTCTAAGGCTGGCCTGGTCAAGAAGGGAAGAGGTGAAGCAAGAAAAGAGTTTCAGTCAGGCTCCCAGCCCACGGTTTTTAAAGAGCACAGAAAATCGCACAAGAACGTGGAACCTACAATAACTCACTCCGCCAGTGGCCCTTTCCCACCAGCGAGCCCAGGGCTCGACTCCCAAACTGCCAAAGCCTCTGCTCACCTCAGGCCCGAGGTCTCCCCTCTTTAGGGGCCGCGGGCAGCTCTGGGAAGGACACCACCAGCTGCCAACTGCATTAGCGACAGACAGAAGGAAACAACAGAGAGGGTGTAACTGGATTGTACACACATCCCAAACCATTTTATTATTTCATGTTCAAGCAGAAGTTTACACATTGCATGCTCAATTAAAAATATGCTTTAAAAAAAAAAAAGAATTCTTATTTGTGGCTTTCTCTCTCAAAATATTTCCTAACTCCCTGAGCTCTCTGAGGCTTACTAATTAAGGCTCCCCATGAGGCGGTCCCTGATGACAAACTCAGCCTCTGGGTCTTTAAGTCAAAGAAAGAAAAGCCTACTTTTATCCAAGCCCAGCCTTCATCAGTGAAAGTCACATTCTCTGTAGTCTTCTTCTAAAATTCACCCAAATCCAAAGCAAATGTATCGCACCCAGAAATAACTGTGTGGCTTTCCCCCTCAGGGACCATAACATCACCTGTCCTTAGGAACCCCCTGTTTCTGCTGGACGGCAGACATGGCGCACAGTAAAAAACCTCACACAAAGCATGAAGCAAGTTAATGCTGGACAATGGCAATATAAACAACCCTAACAATTTAACACAAAATGCACAATGTTTTTATTAGCTAGGCTTTCAGATTGTCCAAGCTCAGGGGCTTGAGGAGGGAGGCAAAATGAACCGTCATAAACCAGGAGAATTAAACTTATCAAAATACTCTCAGCATTAGTTTCTCTGCACCTTAAACCCTACACTACCCCCCATACCAAGTCCCCCCAAATGAAGAAACCTAGAAAAGCATATTAGAATGAAAATTCTCTTTCAGGAAAACAATCCTCTTCAAAAAATGAAAAAGCAATAAATTCAGCACAGACGATACCCAAGTAGCATCTTTAAAAGTGCATATTACACATGGATGATTTCTCCGACCTAACTAAACTAAGGACCCTTCTTCAACATGTAAACTTTGGAGTACCGGGTGACATGACCACCATATACTAACCATTTATCTTAAAAGAATCAGAAAAGCACCTTCCAGAAAGCAAGCTCAGGACTAACAGGACCATTCCAATCCAAAATGTATCTACTGTCTTCTGCAACACAATCCAGACAGAAGAACGTGATTCAGACCTCAGACATGCAAAGCTAAGTTTTCAGCATGCTTTGAAGTGGATGCCACACACTCACGAAAAAATGTAACTGTCATGGCCTGGGCAAGAACACGTCCTAAGCAATTCGACGGTCTTTAAAATCATAAGGACTAAGTAAGACAGGTTCACCAAAGAACTTCGTAAACCAGGGATGGGCAAAAAGAGTAAACAGTCACCCTCAGCACACAAGACATCCACTATAGACATCCAGTGCTTACCTGCTGAAGCTGTTTTATAAAACGTTTTTCATATAAATTGCCTCGTATTACACATTTTTTTACTTAGCAATTTATCAAGAACCTATTTCCATGACCATACGTATGCACTCCATATCACTTTTAGGAATGCATAACCTTCCGCTTTATGGATATATCCCAATTTAATTAGCTCTGCTGGGATCCTACATGATCTGTTCATTTGCCCTTCAGAAAGGAAACAGTAGATTTAAACCACTATTTCCTCAAGTTACTGGTCTTAATATCCTTTCTTGAATTACACATTAACAATCCCAAAACTTGCGAACCCTTCAACGCACTTTGGGAAATAATGACTTTTAACCAATCCCCAAATTGTATTTCTATGATGTTTCCAATTTTTCCATTATAAATAATGCTGTGGCTAACTGCCTGTATGGACCTCTTTGTGTATTCCCTAGGAAAAAAATTCTAGAAATAAAATCACTGGGCCAATTGACATGCATTTGTTAAACAGTATGGTAAGTTCTGCAATACTGTCCCCTAGCAGTGTATGAGAGTTGTCACCCTTTTTAAATTATAATTTTAAATTTACAGAATAATTTTTAAGTTATATGTGCTCATAATATACACCCAGTATTTTTAAAATTATATAATTGCATTTTTATGGACATGGTTGAAGCCCTAGTTATAAATTGTAAAGGTCTGACTGTGGTGGAGGGTGACTGAGGAAACTATTAAGAATATACCTCCTCACATTCTTGGCAGTGGTGTTATTTGCTGTCCTTACTATTATATTGTACTGTATGACATGTTATTTTTCTTTTTATCACTTTTTTTTTATTATTGCTAAAAAAAAACAATTAAAAAAGAAAAGAATATACCTCTTCACAATTCATGGAAAGTGGCAAGCAGAGATACATTAAACTGTCTCTGCTCCTTTTGCTTCTTCATTATATTTACATATTTCTAGATATATATTTTATATTCATAAGAAGATATTAATAATCCCTTTTATCTGTGTAGTTCTTTATACTTCTAAAACATTTAAAAGTAAGAGAATTTTAGAGGAATAAACCATCCTCAAAGGCAGAGGAATAAACGTCCTCTAAACCTTATTTAGAGGAACAGACCACCCCACACTTTAAAATAGGACATTAAGCTGTACCCCCAAGAGATCCTTCAATCTTCACAAAAATTGCTACATATTTAGAGCCAAATCTGAAACTCCCAGCATCTTTACCAGCCAA
The DNA here is from genome assembly GCA_004027775.1 of Bradypus variegatus. Lineage (NCBI taxonomy): Eukaryota > Metazoa > Chordata > Mammalia > Pilosa > Bradypodidae > Bradypus > Bradypus variegatus. The sequence goes on from PVKY010000449.1 coordinate 4,521, forward strand.
CATCAGTGTCTCAGACAGAAACATGCATTTTAAAACAGTTAATTTAGAGTTTGTTGGTCTATTTTCAATGCATATTTCTGCAGATTCCAATAAATAAGAAATAAGCTCCCAACATAAAACAAAGTTCACACAGCAAAAAAAAAGGCTTGGTTTCCTTTGTGGGGTTGTTAAAGGGACGCTGGATGCAATTTTATACCTCAAAGTAGCTCTGGCACTTACTTAAGTACAGTGTCTGCAGGCAGAATGGGGCTCTGAGCGGCTCTCCGGGCTCAGAAGGGCCCTGCCTGCCAGGAACTTCTCCCCCTGAGCCTGCAGGAGTGTGGCAGGAGGGGCAAGTCCTCGTGAGGAAACTGAGCCTTCCAGAAGGGCCCAGACCTCAGTGAGCGCCTTCCAAGCCAGGACTGGAAGAAACGGGCAGCTCCTCCTCCGGGCTTTGTCTCAGAAGCATATTTAAAGCTTTTTAAAGATACAGAAACTTACATTCGATAGATCTGGAGGGCAGCCAAGGCATCCGGAATTTTCACAACCTCCCCAGATGGGTCGTTTGTACCGCCAGCCATGAAAACACCCACTCGTATACAAAGACTGGGGGAGATGGTGGAATCCTGAGGTCCCCAATCAAAACGTTCATGTGAAAATCACACACGTGTTGGTCTAGCTTATTGGATTATCTGGGTAAAAGCTGTATCCTGAAAAGGTACACGAGAAGTTTCATGAAGGGGAGACAGGGCAGGACATCCCAGGCCTGTGGCCAAGGGGTCAAAGATGGAGAAGATGCAAGATCCATCCTGACAAAAACCAGGGCCTCCTACTTTAAACACAGAATCCCCTCAATTTCAGGGGAAAGGCAAAGGAAAAACAAAAAAAAAAAGCTCGGGAGTATTTTCGTGGTGAACGGGTCGTCGTAATGAGCAGCGGCTCCGCCACAAGTAGCAGCTTCTGCAAGCCATGAGTCAACACACAGTGACACCAAACTGGGTTGAGAAATTAAGAAAAGATGTCTCAGGATTTAATATTACTTTTTAGGATTTAACATCCATCTGTCAGAATCAAGGTTCTCAAAAAGAATGATCTGCCTCACAAGAATGATGGAAAACAAGGCCACTACTACTGAGCAGTTTAGGCGCAACAATCCAGAGTTGCCTTTCGCTCCCACCACCTACCAGATCTGGACTTAATGATGTCACTGAACTCGCTTTGCCCGTCCTCAGGCCTGGCTTCGTGTTCTCCAAACTTGGCCATGTTTGCTGAGTCTCAGCGTAATCCGAAGACTTTACCAAGTCCTCCTTTTACGATTTCCAACTTTCTGTAATGGTCCAACTTGACATCAACACCTAAGAAGAGAAGGGAAAGCACGGACGTGACTATATATATATCCCTGTGCATCTTCACTCAGAGCCCCCTCCGACCCGGCGCCTGGCCTCGCGGAGCTCAGTCGCCCGCAGTTTAGTGTAGCCGTCACCGCGCCGGCACAGCGCGGGTGCTGCCAAGGGGCACACAGTAACAGGAGCCCATGGCAGAGGCCCCTGACCTGCCCGGGGGAACGAGAGGCGGCTTCGGTCAAGGAGTGACATTTGACCCAGTCTTCAAGGATGACAAGAATTGACTTAGCCAGAAAGGCAGGCAGAGAAAGAAAAGGGTAAGGGCCTCCCAGGCGGAGTGGCAGAAAGAATCACGGGCGATCAAGGAACTGGGCGAAGGCATGTTTGCGCGGAGGAGACGCATCTGTGACCCTGAACTTGAAGCGGGGGGGGTGGTCTGCAGAACCCGGGCCGGGGCCTCCGAGCCTAGGCGGCTTCGAGCAGGACCAGGAGGTGACCAGATTCGCCTTTTTCAAGGATCACCCTGGCTCGGAGGCCGGCCAGGGTGATAGGTGGGGAGCAGTGCAGACTGTCGAGAATACAGCAAGAAGGTGATTGAAGAAGAGTACGAGGCGTTGGATGAAACTAACTTTCAACTCTTCTGTATGCTTCAATATTTTTCATAAAATAATTGGGGGAAAATTCCAACCTCAACCAAGTGATTGAACTTCACACGCCACGTAACGGGCATCACGTGGTGCAACGGAAGCCACCCCTCACCCTCTAGCAAGACCCCGCCGACCTGTTCAAGGTAGAGCTCGGCAGGAGCAGGGGTGGGCGGCCCATGGAAAACAACCACGCCCGGGAGGACGGAACTCTGGGCAGGAAAGGAAACTAAACGGACATGACACCAAGTGTGATCCTTGATTTAATTTATAATAAAAAAAAAAAAGAGCTCACTTTGGGGATAATTTTTGAAAAGCCAGAATTAGACAACATTATTGGATCAATGTTAGATTTTTTAATACTGGTTAATGGTGTGGTGGTTATACAGGAGAGTATCTTTGATCATAGGAGACATGATGAAATATTTAGCAATAAAATGTGATAATATTTTCAAGTTAGGTTCAAAGAGGGCACTGGCTGGGTTTGAGGTGCCTCTAAGATGGGTAAATGGGGATTACAGAAAGGCAGCTGGTTGTGCAGGAATAGTGTCTGGATTAGAGATATAAATCTGAACGGTTATCTGTAAGATCCACCAATAGATTTATTCTGAAAGGTACACCGTATGAATTCTGCTGAGCACGGGTGCGACTCAAATAAAGTAATTTTAACCTCTAGCAATTGGTCAGAGCAGGTCTAGAATGTAAACAGCAGGGTCTGCCACCTTTTCCTCTCAGCCGTCACCAGCTGGAGCACCGCGTGGCAGGACACACTCGCCACACCCCAGACTGAATCAGAATTTGATTTTAAGTTCAGCGATCTGGCTCAATCCTGCTGGCTGCCCTTAGGAGTATTCCAAATGCCAAATGAATTAATCATTTAATTGGGAATATAACAGTCAACAAATCCAAATATGAATCTGCAGATAAAGGGCATAGTTTGCACATTACAACAGATCTCAGACGGAGGGTTTAGTGCCAGCCTGGGCTGACAACTCAATTCTTTAATTCACTTCTAATGGCATTATTATTTTAATAATCATTGTGTTATTTCCCTGACCATGTCAGGAAAAGGGTCTGTTCTATTAATAAAGAGATCAGAATTACCTTAGGAAAAAGTTTTAGGTGTTAGCATTTGAAGCAGATGAAAACCATGACAGACGTGCTGAAGCTTCAGGAACCACTTCCTCTCTGGCAGGAGGGTATGTGCATGGAAGCCTCAGTCTGCTGGACTTGAGAGTATAAAAATTCTTTTTTTAACATTACTCCACAGTTGTTAAGACCTTATGGATTATTATGTGATTAAGTTCCTTTCTTCAGATACATAACTGTAAAAGATTTGCTAAATTCTTAAGTATATTTTAATATATTCAAGGACCAAAAACTCGTTCAGAAGAATGCATATAAAATTTTATTATTGAAAATCAGGTTTGCCCTACAAAACTTCTCTTTCCTGGAAAGCAACCATTCTGTTTGAGAGATGTTGCTAACTCTCTCTTGCATGTTTGCTCCTAGCCAAGGATTTCCACTTCAGTGCTTCCCAAAGACTCTTCCCCTCCATAAAAGAGAAAAGTAAACGGTTTACCCAGGACTTTATTTCAACGAACATTGCCAGTAATATTTCTTCATTATAATGTTTTGTTTTCCCACTCTCCCTCCTGAAGATAATGTCTCACATTTTCTCCTCCTGATTAGTAAAGCCCCTCACATGCAGCAAAGGGGATGTGAGGACAAGGACGGCTCGGGGGAGGAGGCCGGCCAAAGGTCATGGAACAGGACTGCCACTTGTTGTCACTTACGGCCAGGAGACGCCAGCGCGACAGACTGACAGACGGAAGGCACAGTCACCTCCTTCTGCAGGGCTAACTCCGCAGCCATCTGGCCTGGCTATGGGGTTGGGGGGGTCAAAGCTGCACCCACCACCCACCCACAGGACCCACGTGGCTACCTGTGTGGAGAGGAGCCGCTGTCCTCCGCCGGGACAGGTGGCAGCCTGGGACTGGGGCATCGCTGCGAGACCCTGAGGACTCTCCCTCTGTAATTTCTCCTCAGGCGGCCTCGGCTTCCCTCCCGTCCTCAGGAAGTTCTGCAAAGTTTAGCCGCTGTTTCTCCCTGAAACCGTCGGCGGCTGCACTGTCGCCGGCTCTTCCTTCAGAACCTTCTGTGCTCCTGGACCACAAGCCAAGAGGGCGCGGCAACCAACCCGGGCCGGGGGTGGGGGACGGGCCTCGGGGGGAGACTTAACGTTTGCACGTGCAGTAAAATAATTCGGGAATTACAAAGAATCTAAAAGACTGATGCGCGCCTGTGCGCGTGTCCAGAACGGGCCCTTCTGCTGGGAACGCGAGTTCGGGCCTTGGGCAAAAACGACCCGTTTGTGTGCACCGGGAGCCCGACCCGGGGGCGCCGGAGACCGCGGGAAGGACGGGCAGGAGGCGGCGGTGGCGGCCCTGCCCGAGACCGTGAGAGCCGCGGCGCCCGGTGGGCAGCCCGGGGGACAGTCCCGACCGCCGCGCGCGGTGCCCGGGACAGGCGCGTTGACTGCGGGCGGACAACCCACCGGGGCCAGTGGGCTGCCGCGCCGGCCTCGCCCCTGCAGCCCCTCAGCCTGAAGCCCCGCGGGCAGGGTCCTGACCCGGGGCTCCTGCCACTGTCCCGGCAGCGCGCCCTGCACCGGGAATGGGGGGTGGCCGCGGGCAGCGAAGCCTGGGCCCGGCCCGGGCGGGTGCTCCGGGTCCCCCGGCCCGGCCAGAGTCGCTGCCGGGGGCGGGTGGCCGCGCCGCGCCCCGGGGCCTCACCCTGGGGGCCGCCTCCGCCCGCCGGCACGCCCCCGCCGCCTCCCGCCGCGGGGCCCGGGCGTGGGGCGGGACGGGCTCGCCGGGGGCGCCCGGGGACTCGGCGGGGCGGGACCGGGGCGAGGAGGCGGCCTGGCCCCGCGGCGGAGGAGCCCGAGGAGCCCCGGCCGGCACTCCCGCCCCGGGGAAGTGCTCCCAAAGTCGGCGGCGTCGCAGCCTCCCGCGCGGGGTTCGGGCCCTCCCTCCCGGCAGCCGCCCCCGCCCGGCCCCAGCCCCCCGAGGCCGCGAGCCCAGGCGCCTACCTGCTCGGCCGGCCGGGCGCGGGCGGAGGGGCGCGGGCGGCGCCGGAGGAGAAAGTTGACACCGCGCGCCCGGAGCGCGCCGACTCGAGCGGGCTTCCTGCTCGGGCTCCGCCGAAACGCAGCGCCCGCGTCCTCCCGGTGGCCGCCCCCGCAGAGCCCTCGGGCCGCACAAGTGGCCGGAAGGAGGGGCCGCCCTCCGCTGCTCCTTGCTCGGCTCCCGGAGCCCCGGGCTCCTCCGCGCCTCCTCCCGGGAAGGCGGCTCCGCACTCGGGGCGCGAGAGCGCGCGGGCCCGGCGGCTCCGCCTCCTGCTGCCGCCGGACCGCCCTTTGTTGGAGAGGGCGCGGGCCCCCGGGAGGGTGGGCGCGAGGGTCCCTGGGGAAGGTGGGCGCGGGCCCCCGGGAGGGTGGGCGCGAGGGTCCCTGGGGAAGGTGGGCGCGGGCCCCGGGGAGGGTGGGCGCGGGGATCCCCGGAGAGATGGGCCCGGGGTGTCCCGGGAGGGTAGACGCGGGGACCTTCGGGGAAGGTGGGCGTGGGTGTCTAAGGGAGGGTGGGCGCAGGGCCGCGCGCCGCCCCGGGCAGGAACTGGTGTCCGGGCACCGGGTGCGCCCTGAGAGAAAGGCTGGCAGTTCAGGAACCCCGCCCCCCGGTCTCCTCCTAAGCCCCCGCTCCGCAGCCGCCGACCCAGCAACTTTGCGCGCCCCCCCCCGCCCCGGCCCCGCGGGCTCCGCTCGGGGAACGTGGCGCCCGGGTCACCTGACCGCGCCCAGTCGGCCGGCGCCGGCCCTGGAGTGACCCGTGCGTTCCCGAGAGGGGCTGGGACGGAGGCCCCGCCACGCGCTGCCCCGCATTCCGATCCGGGGAAGTGGAGTCAGGCCCCCATCTAGCTGGGGCAGGTTTGATTTAGGGAGGTTTGATTTCGTTTGAGGAATGGATCCCCATCTGCTCCCTTCTCAACCGGTCCCTGTGTGTGGGCCTTGCTGACTTGGCCCGAGTTCCAAGACTGTATTTATTTTACCTAATATTCTTGGTGTCCTTTTTACTGTTAAGCCAAGACATGACATTTCGTCGTATATTCAGTCACACGTGCGGGTAATGTTTGCACTGACCTTGTTTTCCGTTTTCTAATAGGCACCCACAAACACACATCTAAGACAGAGCTTGTGCCAAGCTTGAGGGGTTGGCCAGAATTTACCTGGGAAGAAATGCATGTACGGTGTGCATTTTGTTAAATTACATATTTCATTCCCGGTATCCTCTGGGTATTGTTTTACATGACCAGCCCACTTGGGAAGGAAAAAAATAAAAAGGAAAAAAAAAAAAAAAAAAAAAAAAAAAAAAAAAAAAAAAAAAAAAAAAAAAAAAAAAAAAAAAAAAAAAAAAAAAAAAAAAAAAAAAAAAAAAAAAAACAACAACCAACAACCTAAGTTCCCAGTGAATGTAGAGCAAGGGAAGATGGATAGGCAAACTCTGGCTTACTAATGATTTGATGTTTGAGAGTTAACAATTCACCAGGCAGTAAGGACAAAGCAATGAATGTATCTTCAGTCCCCAAAATGTACAGAGCTGAGTGGAAAGTAATGTTTTGTCCAGACCTTTAAACAATACATAATGAGAAGGAACAACTGGAAATCTTGGAAATCAGAAGAAAGGAAAATGGGCAGAGCAATAGCATAACTAGAAATTCAGGGGCCTTAATTTTCGGAAAGAGTTTTCCAGCGTTTTGTTACAAGGTGAAATGTGCCCTGGTCCGCAGTGAGATGGGGGCTGCCCAGCTAGAGAGGGGGTAGCAGACCCCCCAAGAGAGCCTGCCTTGCTGCATCTCCAGCTTGGCGTCCAGGGTTTTGAGGATTTTGTTCATAGAAGCCAAATAGAATGCACAGGATTAGGCTGAAATGGTTACAGTTATTCACTTTCATTCATTAATTCATTTAACAAGGACCAATCTGGACCTGCCAGGTTGCCTGGCCTTATGAGTCTATAAGGATCTTCCCTTAAGGAACTTAGAATCTAGTGGGTGAGGCAAGGCACATCAACCAAAATCTGCGGAGTCCATGGCGGATGCCCCACGCACAGAGCTGAGCTCTGCCCCCTGGCCCGGCCCCACGGCAGACAGCGAGGCTCCTCGGACAGGATGTCCTGCAACCCACAGAGCTTCAGGGCCTGTGCCAGCTTGCTAATGCTGCTGTTATGCAAAATACCAGAAATGGATTGGCTTTCATAAAGGGGGACATAATATATCCAAACTGGCACAATCCACCCCCAGACCCCAAAATGACATGATCTTTCCATATGCAAAATGCATTCATCCCATCACAATATCACAAAAACTTAAATCACTTCAGTAACAATAGGTAAGTACAAGATCCCATCAGAATCAATTACAGGCGTGGTTTGTCATAAGGCGTAATTCCCCTCTAGCTGTGGACCTGTGAAACTTAGAGCAAGCTGTCTGCTTCCAGTATAGAAAGGAGGGACAGTCGTAGGATAAACATTCCCATTGCCATAAGGAGAAACAGTGAGGAAAACAGGGTTAACAGGACCAAAACAATTCCTAAAACCCACAGGCAAACTCCATTAGATTTCAAAGTCTGAGAGTCATCTACAGAATGTCATTGTATCCTTGGGGCTTGAGAGAGCAGGAGTCCAACCCTTTCCAAGGGCCTCATGTGGCAGCCCTTTTCTCTTCAAATGCTGGGGTGAGTGCTCCAACATATCCACACATTGGGGAGACCACCTTCTTGGCCCTACCCTCCTCAAACATCGGGGTGCCTCTCCAGGACAAAGGCTCTCCCCTCTCTGAACAATGAGGTGGTGGCCAGGCTCTCCCCAATCCCCAGGGAATGTGCTCCACCCTCTCTGGGGCCTGGGGTGGCAACACTCTTCCTGAGCATTGAAACTAAGGCCCACCTTTGACCTCCATGGCAAATTCACCCTTTCCATGCCTGTGGGCCACTCCACTCTCCCAGCCCAAGACCTCTTGACTCCAGACCTCAACCTCCATGGCTCTGTCTTTGAAGAAATTTTTCCTTCAGTTTGGTTGTTTTCCATCTCCTCCAGTCCAGACAAGCAGTGGTTCTATCTGTACAGATTTTGCAAAAACTCTGTGGGCTTGGCATGAAGTTTACAGGGGTCAAAACCATCAGACAATAGGACTTTCCACAAATCCTTTCTGGATAACTCCATTTCCAATCCTGGCTTACACTGAAATGGCGATTGGGTTCCATGTTTGGTTAAATCCTCACGTGGGGCTGTAGCCTCTGGGGTCTCATTTTCTGGAGGCCCAGAATCTTCCAAACCATCAGTTTCTGATTTCTTTGTACCCAAGAGTCCATTTGTAAGTTTCTCTCTCTCTGCTCGCTTTTTACTATAAGATGTAAGTAGAAGCCAGGCTATATCCTTCACACATAGCCTGGCGATCTCCTCAGCTAAGTATTCCAGCTCATTGCTTTCAAATTCTGCCTTCCATCTGACACCAGGACACAATTTTGCCAAATTCTGTGCCACTTTTAAAAAAGGATCACGTTTCTTCCAGTTTGCAATGACACATTTCATCATTTCCGCTCAAGGCCTCATCAGAAGTATCTTTAGAGTCCTTATTTCTACCAACAGTCTCTTCAAAGCCGTCTAGGCTGTTTCTATCAAGCTCCTCAAAATTTTTCCAGAATCTTCCCCTTATCCATTTAAAAAGCCAATCCAACATGTTTGGTATTTCCAAACTCAGCAGCACCCCACTTCTCTGGTACCAAAATCTGTTGTGGTTTGCTTTTGCTGCTGGAATGCAAAACACCAGAGATGGATCAGCTTTCATAAAGGGGGACATAATACATCCAAATTGGCGCAGGGCCTGCGCGGCAGCCTTGCGTGAGTGGATGCAAACTCAGATCTCCTCCTCTGTGGTAGATAACAGCACACTGGAGAGTTTCAGGATTCCATTCATTAAAACAATGGAAAACAGCTATACAACCGTTAATTTATTTAACTCAAAAATTTTGCAAACACAAAAGTCCTGGTGCCTATAGTTTCTTGGGTTTTAAGCTCTGAGAGAATGCTTGGCCACGCATCCCCAAATCCATAAGGGAAGGGGCATGAGGGAAACAGCCAGTATCGCGAGGAGCTGACTGCACACACCCCACCTCCAGCGGCTTATCCCCTCTCCTGGCTCTCAGACTCCTGGGCCCTCGCTGCTTCCAGCCTTCATCCCCTCAGTTAGAGACAGACGCTTTCTGTGGGAGAAGGGTGGGTAGAAGAGGTTACAGAACTTCCTGGTGCTGGAGTGACCCAGAGGGCCAAACGGGGCCTGCTCTGCACAGACTTCCTCAAGTGGGGAAGCCACATTTATTACACTATTTTGACTGCAGAGGGTGCGTTTCCAGAGCAGGCAGTGGGCACCTCCTCCCCAGCTCCAGGATCCCGCTGGGGGGTGAGGGGACGCGCCCCCAGGAGGCCAGCCCCGCCTTGGTGCACCTGCAGGTGACCCTCCACCCGAGTCCAGGCCGCGGAACAGCCGGGCAGCCCAGGCTGACCCCCCAGTCACAGCCGCAGGCATTCAGGGAAGAAAGGTCCCTTCTCCGAGAACTCTCTGGGCCACTGTCAGCCCAAAGTCTGCGTGGCCCAGCAGCACCACAGAGCAGTGAAAACCACCGAGGACGGGGCTGGTGTCACTGGGACAAAATTCTTGAAATAGAGAAATGTACATAAGCAGTGTATGTCTACATTCATATATAAACACATATGTATGTCTCTCTATCTTACATACACATGTTTCTACATGGGTATTGCTCTTGTACAGGAAACTGCATCCCAATATATAAACCAAAAAGAAAACTCCCTTTACTAAGCTTCATGCATGCATATATTAATGTGGTTTGGCTTTAAACAATAGAAATGTGGAGAAATACATAATGCATAGAAAAGCAAAGTGCTCCCTCAACTTTCCCCTCGGTGTTCTGATGAATAAAATCCTAAATAGAAGCATTTAAGAGAAAGGAAAAGATTAGGGAATTTACCTTTGCTTATCAAGAAAGTAGAGATCTGTTCCTTGTCTACAACAGATCCTAGAGTATTAGCCGGACATAGTTGTTGAATTCCTCAGCCAAACACCCAGTATTTATTGGCAAGTTGAAAATAGACATAAATGAAATACATTGTGATACAGTTAAGAAAATAAAAATAACAGTGATGCATGGAACTTTTAAAGAATAATTTGCACAGAGGCAGAGTTTATCACAATTTAGTGAGCATAAGAGTCACCAGGGAGTGTGTATTGCCCACCAGACCCCAGAAATTCTGATTGAGTAGGTCTGGGGGTCCATGAAGCTACGGTTTCAACAAGCAACCTGTGGGTTTAGATCAGGAGGTTGGGGCCACACCTTGAGCCTGAAAGCCAAGTCTCAAACAGGCCACCGTGGATGGCTCGAGGAGTCTAGGAATTGCCCCACGAGAAAGACATCCCTGCAGGACCCACCGCAGTTTCAACACACCCGCCATGCGCCCATCTCTTAATCCTAGCACTGTCTTCGGACACAGGCCTCCTGAGGTCACTGGCAATAGGGGACCCTCCGGAGAATGCCTGGCAATTTCAGCAGCTCTGGGGGCGCCAGGCCCGGCCTGGGGCGACGGGGCTGGAGGAGAGCTGCATTTTAACCCAGGAGAGGACCTTACTGCTCATCGTCATTCGTTCTTTTATTTGACGAGTGTCCATGGGACCCCCGTGGGCACTGAGGGACGGGGTGTGCAAAGGGGAGCGAGGCCCCGTGTCTGTCCCCAAGAGCTCAGGTGGTGAGAGATCTGGAAATGTCCATAGTTGATGATGAACTCATGCAGGTCCATCAGTGCAGCCAGGAGAGGGGCAAAACCCCACAGGGGGGCAGAGGCCAGGGCACAGAGCGGGGACACTGAGGAGAGCCCGAGCAGGTGACAGAGCTGCAGCAGACTCATGCTGCCCCCTCTGCCTAGCACCCTTTCCCTCTTTTGAAGGAGCAGCACCCCGTCCTTTGGGGAACTGCCCCCCCCGCTCCCATCAGGGGTTTCGTGGGACTGTCGATACCAGTTCTCCACCTAGCCTTGGGGTGCCCATGATGCAGGCACAGCCCCTCACAGGGAGCCCACCCTGGCCGCAGTGATGCTTGCAAGGGGGGGATCCAGGCCAGCCCCAGTCACAGTGACACTGGGTGGGGATGTCCCCCTTTTCCACTTTAGGATTAGTCAGCGGGAGTTACATATATTTGAGGCTGATCCACAATGCCCCCCACATCCCTGCTCTCCTCCTACCACTAGCCAGAGCTGACCATCTGCAGGAGGAGGAAGTGAAATCAACACACAGGGGGCCAAAAAGGTGGGGGAATACAGTTTCAAGGAGGCCAGGTATGGTGGTTATTTTTTTGTGTCAACTGGACTACCTCATGGTGTTTAATTGTTTGTTCAAACACTGGCCTAGTTGTGACATGGGGTATTTAAAGATGGGATTAGAATCCTCGAACAGCTGACCTTAAGTAAAGGAATTTACCTTCCGCCATGGGGTGTAGGGGGCTCAGCCAGTTGGGTGGAAATCTTAAGTGTAAGAACTGAGGTTTCCAGAAGAAGGAATTCTACCTCGAGACCAGACCATCCTCCCCTCCTCTCTGAGTTTCCAGCCTGCCAGTCTCCCCCAGGATTTTGGACTCAGGGGTGCAATCACCTCCAGCAGCTCCCAGCCCGGCCTGCCCCACAGACTCGGACTCGCCAGCCCCTGGAATCTCCTGACCCAGTTCCTTAAAATGAATCTCTTTTTGCACACATGCAATGCACGCGTACACACCTGCATAGATGCACAGACCCTGTGGCTCTGTTTCTCCGGAGAGCCCTGACACACGTCAGGGTCCCTGGTTTTCTGGCTCACAGGCAGGAAGTGCCCTTGCTATCCCTCCCTTTTTTCTGAACACTTCTTGTGTAGGTGTCTGTCACCTGGAGCTGCAGGTGCCTCATGCAATACAGAAATTCACCAGGTAAGGAAGAGGGAAGGCTGGGAGGTGAGAAATAACATGGGGTGCAGGAGGATCCCCCCAATTCCCTACCATCCCCTAACCCAAATAAGGAACACACCTTCAGCCTTAGCCTGACGGGTGGGGCCCCTGTCTGGACCCCGAACTCTCCAGCTTGGCACTGGACCTGGTGTGTGCCCTCCATCACAGCCTGGCAAGAGCCCCCCCAGCCTGGCTCTGTTGCCTCCTTGCAGGTGGCAGGTGCAGGCTCCAGGACACTCCTGGGGGGCACGTCCCCAGGGTCTGCTCCTCTGGCACTGAGGCTCTGATCTGGTGAGCCCCCTGCTCCCCTGGACCCCTCCGCCAGGCAGGCTCGATGGGGTGAGTCGGTGTTCCTGCTGCCCCATTGGACGGTGAGCCCTGAGCCGCCTGGCTGTCACTGAGACTGTCTCCCGGCCCCTTTCCCGGGGCCCTCCCTCCAGGCATCGCCGCTCTGCGTGGCGGAGGGGTGGCCCCAGGACAGGACGTGAGCCCGAGCCTGACCAGCTGATGACATGAGCAAACTGGCCCCTTTATCAACCAGGCATTCCTTCTAGAAAGTTCTCTCACAGAGTCCAGGTAGGTGCCACGCCCTTTCATGTTCTTGCCTGTGCTGACAGGCCAGTCGTGCGTCCTGTGTTCTGAGGGCCTGGAGGGCAGGACCAGGCCCGGGAGGACAAGCCGGTGAGACAGCTGGAAAGGGCTGCACGTGGATTATCAGCCCTTTCCCTCTGTGGAACCTGAAAAACGCTGAGGATTCAGTCAGAGGAAGAGGGTGAAACACCAGGGCAGCCAGCGGGTCTCATGCAGGCAATTTTGGATCTTGTTTATTTTCACAAACCCAACTGTTTTGTTTTATAAAAATTGGACAATGGGTTTTCTCTGTAGTTACTATCACCACAGACCTTGAACCGTCTGCAGGAGAAGGAACTCAAGTCACCATGCCAGATGCCCCCTTCTCCAATAAACCTCCTCAACCAGCACCTGCGGAGCAGCTGCCGGCCGAGGTGATGCTGGTGTCTGTAATTCCACCCACCCCTGCTGTCCTTTGTGTGGAACTGAGGCCGCTTCCCAGGAGCTCCCGGGGTGTGAGGACGGACGGTGAGCTCACAGACGGCGAGCTCAGTCCACGACCGTCTGAAGCAGGAGCCGCCCGCAGAGAAAACCTCTGAATTGAAAGGACCACAATCTTGTTCGTAGGTAAGGTCTCCTTGGCGTCATGAGGCTCCGTTTCATTTCTTAGGGACAAACATGAAAAGAACAGTTGCGGAATCGACAGGGAAAGCAAGCTTTTCTGCTGAATGACGTCTGCAGGACCACACATCTCACTAGATGAAAAAGTTTCCCTGTGTTTCAACTTCAGAGACATGGCAAGGCCCTCCCCACGCAAGACCAGGTACCGCAAGGAGGGGGCTCCAGAGACGCCAGGACACGGCAGTAAGGACCAAGTTCACAGCTACAGCAGCAATTTAGTTCCATCAAAGTAACAACTGTCATGTTAAATTTGTGTCACTAACTTGATATGTGTGTAAGTTTGATGTGCATAAGAGCTATAAGCAATGCACAGTGACGTTTGTACACATTTAAGCAATAATATAATTAGTGTAATGCAGCATCAGGAGTGTATACAATTTTATTTTTCTTTAAATAGGGTTAGAACATTACTCGAGTTAGCAAAACATTGAATTAGCACAACAGCTTTGTTGAAACTGGCCAGTATGATCATAGATCTTTATAGAAGGCTATCAGAGCATTCAAAATCCCATAAGTCACTACATTTGTATAAGAATATAAAACTTTAGCCCTCTATAGTCAAAACCTCAGTTGCACTGACTTCCAGGTGAACATACAATCTAGTTTTGCTTCTCCCAGACCCCACTGAAACTCCACCAAAGACACGTGTTTTAAGGCGTAAAACCACAGGGAGAGAGAGGACAATGGCGACATTTTTTGAAGCAGGAAAGTGGATGATCAAGTGGAAATCGACTTAGCAGTGGGGGAAGCAGAGAATAAATCTAGCTTCCACTGAAATGCCCCCCAAAGCTCAGGAACTGAAGGCTCCCTAGAAGAGGAGGGTGAGAGGGAGAGGAAGAAGGTCAGGGAGGAATGGTGGAAAGAAGTTAGGATCCTGCTCCCCTGGGGCCACCCCACCCAGTGGGCAGGTGCGCCTCCCCTGCAGGGAAGGTGGAAATGATTCTCTGGGGTAGGGGAGGTGGGACACAGAAGGGAAATGCATTCCATGGGGTGAGGGAGCCAGGACGCATCAGGCCAGGTGTACGTGAAACAGGGTAGGTGTGTGTCCTCGCAGCCCCTCCCCCAGTTCAGCTCCCAGAACCCCCGTGGCTGGGCCCTCACCTTCTCATGGGACTCTGAGGAACCCGAGCAGCCCAGGAGGAAAATTCTAGAAAGGACAACAGAGGATCTGAGAGAAGCACTGACCCCCGTCACACCCAGGAAAGCTGAAGGCCACCAGCACCTTCCCCCCAGCTGTGCATTCTCACAGCTGTAGCATGAGGAGACAAGGAAGAGTTATCAGACACCCGAGGATAACCTCTCACACAAGTGTTAGAATAAATATATAAACAGAAAAAAGGCTGCTTGAAAGAAACAAAGAATGGGAGGGCAGGGAAAAAACTTTTAAAAAGCCGTTATTAGTATCAATGGGGGAGATCATAGAAGAATTTCAGTTAATGAAACAAGAACAGGAGAATCTTAAAAATGAACTTACAGAGAACAACAACAAAAATTTAAACCTAGTTGTTGAAATGAAAACTTAATAGATGGGCTGGAAGATAAGGTTGAAGAAATCTCCCAAAAAGAAAGCAAAAAGGCAAAAACATGGAAAATAGGAGGGAAAGCATAAGCAAATTAGCATACCAGTCCAGGAGAAGTTCCTTAAAGAGAGATTAGAGAAAACAATTATTCCATCAGTGAAACTATTTAAGATTTCTGAAAACTGAAGGAGGTATGTGTCCATTGTAAAAGGGCTCTCTGAGTGTCCAGCAATGGAAAAGGACCCACACGGAGACACATCAGAGAGATATTTCAGAACACTGGGGACAGTGAGAAGATTCTATAAGTTTCCAGAGAGGAGGGGGAATAATTGACCACATATAAAGTATCAAAAATCAAAATGACTCTGGGCTTTCCAACAGCAACACAGGAAATTAGAAGAAAACAGAGGAAGGCATCAAAAATTCTTAAAGTAATCCACCAAGTGGTTAATATCCAGCCAACTTCTCAACCAAGTATGAAGGTAGAATAAAAATGTTTCGGTCGAAAACTGTCCCTCCACCCTCCCACACACACCTTTCTTAGGGAGTTACTGAAGGGTATGCACCATCAAAACAAGGGAGTAGGCCAAGAAAAAGGAAGATATGAGTTACAGCCAAAAAGATCCAACACAGGACAAATGCAAAGGGAACCTCACACCTCCCCAGGGGAACCCCACCCCCGCCCCATGCCGGATTCTTGCAGGGACTCAGTACAGCCTTTAAATGTAGAATAGATATGATGATGCCTGACATGAGAAGAGGGTCAGACGTCTGTAGGAGAGTTCACATCAGTGATAAGGATGTGCATGAGACAAAGCAAATGAGAAACAGGACAATTCTTAACTGAGAGAAAATTATCAGTTGTGCAGTGAAGGAAAAGTAATCATAGTTTAGTACATGACTCAGCACAGAATAGCACGTTAACCATAGAGATGTCAGCCCAGACACAGAGTTCATCCAAATAACAATAAATCTAGATGAGGAGAGTGGACAGATGAGCAGCATTTACAACTGTTTGGTAAGGGTGGAGAAGAAGAGCTATCAAAAGCCTCTTCTTCACCATGAGAAGTCAATGCATAACATTCAAACCCCAAAACAGCAAGCAGTAGCATTACGAGTACATCACTTAGAGATGTAGAGGTGAAAAGCAGAAAAATCAGCTAAAATAGGTCAAAGTAGACGCCTCTGGGAGAAGGGGTTTGGAAAATAAAGGTTACAGAATAGTGTTTGCCTTTTCAAACCTTATAGAAATACTTCTTGAAAGTTTGTGCACATATGTCCTTACTAAAAATTAAAAGCAAAATAAAAAAAGGGGGGGCTTGCAGAACTCATATCATGCAGAGTAAGAGTAAAAAGCAATGGGCTTACAGGCAGTACCAGAGACACAGATTTAAGTAGAGGAGGCCGTAGTATCAATATTAAAAATGATTTTTCATATAATTCTAAATATATCAACTTTTTTTTCTGTTTTAGGCAAAATGTAATAGGGTCTGTGGGCCCCTAAGAAGTGTCATGGGTTCTTGGCAATGTGCTTACTTTGCCTGATGAATAACTCGGGGAAAAGGAGTCAAGTACAGATTCCTGTTCATTCATAGTTGAAAAAGCTCCTTTGCTTTGGGGATCAAAATTTCTAGGTCAGAATGATGGGCAAACACAATGCTCTATAAACAATAAAGCTTTATTTGATCTGAGCAATGTTAGTCCAAAACCATGTTACACAGAATTTTCCCCTAAATATTTCATAGCAATAACGTCTTGTTGAAACGCTTGAACCCAGCAGCTTAACGTAAAACAATACCAAAGCGGTTGGCTATGTTTTTGATAGGATTATTCTCAATTGAATTCAATATTAAAGGCTGTTATGTCTCCAGTTCTTTCGCCACCAATGTAAGTGAGCCTGACACATTCCTCTGAGTTAGTCTTTATGCTTCTGTGTGAAGAGTGTGTCATATGTTATGACCAACTTCACATTCCCCATTTCTGCTGGGTAAATAGAGGAGACCAACCCCACCAGCAGGTGAAAACGAGACGATGTCTCTAGATTGCTTTAAATAATGACACTGCAGTTGTAAAGCTCTATCCACTTTTCAAAGCACTTTCTCTTCTCTTCTTGGAGATCTTTCTCTCCTTCCCATGTCAGCACATCAAACTGAACTTCCGTCTCTTGACTCCCCCAATCCATTCAGTGGGACCACAGCTCGGGTTCTCTGGCTTGAGCCCAGCGTCCCTGCCACCCCTACTCCCTGCTCTCAACTAATGAGCTCAAAGGCTCCACTGAGTCTTCCTTGCAGTGTTTCTCCTCTCCAGATCACGCGTTCCCACCACCACTCTTCTCTCCTTCTCCTTCAGACCTGAATTCCACAATGGCGGCACCTGGCCTCGCCTGACTCTTCCTTCACCTTCTTCCACTTGGCCAGTTCAGCGTCATTAATATGCTAATCATGTTCAAAGCCTTCAAAGGCTCCCAGATCCCTACAGGATAAACCCCCTTCATCTGAGTCTAGTAGCAAACTCCACATTGCATTACTCTCAGACTTTCCAACCCACTTCTTCATGAAGAGCCTTAGAGCCCACCCGTGCTTTCAGCCACCTGTCCTTCCGGCAGAGCAGGAACTGGGCTCACATCCACCTCCTCCCTGAAGCTCCTCCCAAGGACTCCAGCCCATAATGGTCACAGGACCATCCAGGTAAAGCATGTCTTGCCCCTTTCATGGGTGGCCATTCATTCCTACTTGCATGTCTTGTCTCCTTGAGGTCGCAAGATGATGTTGGTCACATGATTTACGTCCATTGGGTGCTCTTTGCTTGATAAGGGGAAAAAGAGTTTTTACTGAGCTTTTCGATTTCCATATAGAGACTGAGAGTTTGCCGCTGTACTTCTAACTGGCAAGCACAGCTCAGCTCCAGAATTATGGGAGAAAACCCTGTGCCTGGCTCTCTCCTCAGGTTAGCAAACTTGGGCGCCATGGGGTGCAACCTGTTCTCACACCCACCCCGAGGATCTAAAAATAGTTTGGGAACCTGGTAGCAGCTGCAAATCTGGAGGCTGAGCAGCTTCTCCCCAGCCTGGCCGGGCCTCTTTTTGGGGAATTCTGGCCAGGCTGGTACTCAACCAGCATCCTGTCTGATCATCCAGTACTCTCTGTGCCCAAGCGTGCCAGGAAGGGGTAAACCCAAAGGTGTGCCCCCTTTCCAGGCCACAGCTCCCCCTTTTCCCTGCGGGAGGAGGAGGGGTGGGGAAAGGAGTTGTCTTCCCTTGACCTCAGCCCATCAGGGAGAGCTTGGGGAAACAGAACTCCTTAACTAACTTAGCAAGGGTTTGAACAGTGTGTTGACTTCAAATTTTAAGTGGTGGAACTTCTGTCTTTTGCAGTTGCAAAAATCATATATATACACACACACACATATATACATGAATTTTAATTTTCCTACTTTTTGCAAAAGAATACTGTTCCAGGTGGTTGCCCTTTGAAATCAATTAAGAAAACTGAGATCATTGTTTTCGAGGTAACAGAAGTTTAGGTTTGACTTTTCAAAAATCCCTCAGGTTCGCAACAATAACCCCAAATCTGTCAACCAAAAAGGCAGTAATATGAATATTATTTAAGGGTGCCAGTGCTTCATAAACCCCAAAAGCCCAACTTATAATGCAAATCTTGGGACAGAAGGGGAGGGCAGGGGATTGTCCTCGTGAGTGCTGACCTCTCACCTAGCAGGGCTTACCAGGAGGACTGGATAAAAGTCTCTGACTGCCAACCAATCTTTGTTTACTAAAAAAGAAAAAAGAAGAGAGAAAGAAAAAACTAGACATTTCTAGTAATCATTCTTCCAGTCTCCTTAATAAATATTTAATTATTTAGTGACCTGCCAATTTCTCTATGGGATTCAAGGCTATTTATATAAAATGCAAACCAAGTGGATGAGGAAAGCTAGACAGAAGAAAAATGATCAGTTGGAAAGATGAGGTCAGAACAAAGGTTAAGACGCAAAATATCTGATATATGTTTTGCCACAAATTTGGTGATAGCAATTCTTGCTTAGTCATCTCTAAATGCCATTTGTTACCAAGATGATCCTGTGGAGGGTTCTACAAGAGCTGCCCATTAATGGCTCCTTGGGCTGGGCCAGGCCCTCCGTGTTTGGGGTCTCACTCACCTTCCCTTGGCTAAGGACAAGGTCATGAAGATGGTGTGTGTTTTGTCCAATATTAATTTGAGGGTCACAGCATCAATGGAGCCACGATTCTCAAGCTAACTGCTTTAAATTCTAGGTTTAAGATAGGGTGGTTGGGAGCTGTACGTACTCCCAAAGACATGTTCTTAAATTTAGTCCCTTCCTGTGGGGTGAGCCCCTTGTAAGCAGGGTTACTTCAGTTAAGGTGTGGCCCAGCCCCACCGGGGTGGGTCTTAGTCCCATTACTGGGGTCCTGTATAAGTGGAATCAAGTTCAGACCGAGGGAGAAAAAGTCACAGAAGCAAGAAGCTGAAATTCAGTGGAACCCAGAAGAGAAGGGAGAGACCAGGAGACGCCGCCACACGCTTCGCCAAGTGACAAACAAAGACCAAAGCTCTCAGCAGCAGCCCCAGGACACCACAGTCTTGGGGATAAAGCACGGCCTCAATGACGCCTTGATTTGGACTTTGTTTTAGTCGCAAACCTGTGACACATAAACTCCCATTGTTTAAGCCGCCCGCTTAACAGTGTTGGCTCGCGCCGCCAGGAAACCGCAACAGGTGGCCGTGTTCATTCTCCCGCCCCCGGGACGGATGGACTGTCTCCGCTGGCTGCGAGGGCAGCGGTGTCTCCTGCCACCTCCGTGCCCTTGACCTCTGATCTCTGCAAGTCCACAGATCCCACCAGGGAGGGATTCTGCGGTCACATCCGCTCTTCCGGTTTTGTTGGGAAAGAGGCACTTCTGTCAGACCCTTTTGTTTCCAGTTTGTAATTACATGACAGTTTGTTCAGAAAGCTTCACTACTACCTTATGCTTTCTCCAAGAATTTTATAAACTACACATTTTAAAGTTCTAAAACTCCTACTGGTTTTTAGAAATCCATAGATTTTTCCCTAACAAGGACACTGGGTCCCAGTTAGTTTAGCAGTTCCCCTAAACACTAAGTTTTGCTCTCTTTAAACAGGATTTTCAGCTGCAGGCTGGAGCAGGGCTGGAGAAGTTCACTCTGTTCATTCAACACAGGAGGAAATAGAAATGTTTGTACCTCCTTTTCCCTAAGCAGAAGCAGAGAACAAGGGGCTGGATTCACACACTGAAGAATTCCAGAACTGGGAAGAAACGCTGCCCCCAGGACATGACTCAGAGCTGCGTTTCTTCACTGGGCGTTGGGCTTGAGCTAGCGGGAGCCATAGATGGCAAAGGCGGAGGGGGGGACCCAGCGCTGGATGGGGGCCATTTCGTCCTACACTAGGATCA
Source organism: Bradypus variegatus (assembly GCA_004027775.1). Lineage (NCBI taxonomy): Eukaryota > Metazoa > Chordata > Mammalia > Pilosa > Bradypodidae > Bradypus > Bradypus variegatus. The sequence goes on from PVKY010000449.1 coordinate 24,785, forward strand.
TGGATCCTGATTTTTAATTAGCAAATAAGATCCCTGTAAAGAAGAGAATTAATTTCTGTCCTCCTGAGTAACATTTCTTGTAAACTATCAGAACTTATATGCAAAAATAATTTAGATTCATTTCATGAACATTTAAAATAATGTCACAGACGTGTGTCTAAACAGAAGGAGCAGCGGCAGATTGGGCGCCTCCGGGCACCCTGTGGTCCCACCCTGGGCTCTGCCATCAGCCGCGGTGACTTGGGGACATATTTAACCTCTGCGGTTTGCTCATCTGTGGAAGAGCAGTTCCCAGAGGCGCTAGAAAGAGGTGATGGGTGCAATGCCCGAGTGTGTTCAGCTCCTGAAACGTAATGCTCAATAAATGGTAATTATGCTTTATATTTCATTCAACAAACAGCGCCTGACACAGCATCAATAAAGTTCTTAATGTTTTTATTTTATTATAAGACTGATTTCATCTTTAAATCTTACAAACAGGTGTGATGTTTACTTTGCAGATAAAGAAACTGGAACTTGGCAAGTTTACCCAAGCTCAACTGGTGAGCAGTTGCCCCAGAGCTTGGTAAAGTGTTTAACCCACGGCCTGGGCTTTTCCGTGACACGCTGATGTCAGCTGTCTTCGTGTCCTGCCTGCTAAAACAAATGCCATACAATGAGTTGGTTTAACAAGGAATTTATTGGCTCAGGGTTTCAGGGGCTAGAAGTTTCCTTTCTCCTGGGGTCGGTTTCTTCTGGCTGACGCAATCTTTGGGGTTCCTTGGCTTTTCCATCACTCGGTGATGCCCATACGGCGTCTTCTGCTTTCTCTTCTGGTCCCGTTGACTTCCAGTTTCTGCCTGCTCCCTTGATTTTCTCTCTGTCTGTGGCCCTCCCTATAAGGCCTCTAGGAACAGGATTAAGACCCATCCTGAGTCACTGGGCCATGCCTTGGCTGAAATATCCTCATCCAAAGGTCCTGTTGACAGTGGGTCCACACCCACAGGAATGGACTGAGACGAAGAATGTGTTTTTCACCAGCGAGTGCTGACTGGAGGCTACTTGGGTTTCTGCAGAACAGACAGTGCCCGTGAGCCTCCAGCTGGCTTCGCTGCCCTAGGCAAGCTCCATGACTCCTCTGTGCCTCGGTTTCTCCATCTGTGAAACAGGGATGACAGTGACACATTCCTCACAGGGTTGCTGGAGAATTCTGTGGATTAAGACACGAAGCATTTGGACCAGTGCCTGGAGTGTAAGAAACTTTCCTTCTGACTGTTAAACTACTCTTCACAGCGCTGCAGTCAGCCAGATGGCTCTGCAATTGAAGGGCAAAGAGCAGCACACACTGTGTTTTCAGCAGGGGCTGCGAGCCTGTGTTTCAGGGCACTGCTGCCCTAACCTCGATGTTCCTGGACTCATCTAGAATGCAGAGGACAACCCCCCTCTCCCCGCAGACTTGCACCCCTCCCCCCCACCTCCAGCTCACCATCAGCTCCTGCAGGCAGCCCTGAAGCCCCTGCTCTCACCAGCACCCTGAGTGACGCCGAGGGGCAGCCTTCTACTCGAGTCCACTTCAAACAAGAGAAACGAGTCACGGACAGTGGCTGGCGTCCCACGGCCATTGCGCAGGTGCCACGGGGGCTCAACGCAGCCTTCAGTTCAGGGCCCCCTGAAGCACAAGGAGCGCCAGCTCGCTCACTCCGGAGGGCAGCCCGATCGGTCGGAACAAGCTGCCCGGCCTCACAGAGCCGGCCACGGTGGGCTGCGGAAACCCAGCGGTGCTGCCCCCGCCCTGCCCCCTCTCCTGGGGACCAGATTAGACACATGGGGAAGAAGAGGGGCTCGTGAAGCGGGCTTGGACCCTGGGGCTGACGCTGAGGCTGTCAGCAATCCACGGTGATTTGTCTTCGGTCTGGTGTGGCCCTGGGTGCTTTGGCAAAGCTCTTCTCTCACATTTGTATTTTACTCACATGGCCCCTTTCTGTTGTTTAAGCTGCTGTTGCCACAGGCCTGAGGTGGGACCCATGACCCCTCAGAAGAACCCAAGTGGTTCATTTACTTGCTCTCTTGACCACACCTGTAGATCTACCAAGTGGCTTTTAGTGCAAATATGTTTCTGTTCTGCTGGCTCATAAACAGTCCGAGTCAGCAGGGTCTTTCCTCCGAGAGCTCCCACATATCTCTGGAAATCTCAGACCAAGAGGCTCTCTCCAAGGTTCTCATGGAACCCACTGCAGACTGGCCCAGCACCCACCACCTTTCAAACAAGGGGATAACCCGTAAAACAGGGAGGCCTGCTGCAGCCTCCGAGCAGGTGAAGGCAGTGTTTATAAATGCCTCGTCTTGCCCGGTCAGCGCAAACTGGAAATATGCCTATTGCTAAGAAGGATGTTTCTCCTTTCCTAAAAAGGAAGGACAGATGAAGCGTGGGCATTTGCATCTGCTTCTCCAGTGGGATACTCCCTAGGTGGAGCCTGTCCTTTGGGTGCCTGGAGCAGGACTTGGAAGGAAGACACAGTCGTTTTCTTAACTTGCTGGTTTTGACTCCCAAAGCCCCGAGAAAAAGAAATGTCCCCAGCAAACGTCCAGGGCTTCCTTCATCAGCACTCACCACTCCTGCGACTGCCCATCTCCCCAGCTAGGCGGTGAGTTCCGGGACAGTGACTGTGGGCGTCTCATTCACGGTTTGATGTATAGTAAATGTCTTTTGGGTAAACTGCAGAATAAACTACGTCGAAACTGTGGCTTTCCCCAGGGATGACCAGAGCCACTGAGATTTGGAGAGCAGGTGGGAGCTCTGCTGGACCAGGAGATCCTGCGTGGCACGGGGCGGTGGCATTCATGATGGAATGAATTAGAGGAAAGAGCGGGGCTTTCTATTTCAGAAACAGGGCAGAACCTGATATTGGTAATCATTAAGAATTAAAGAGGAAAAAATACCAAATTGCACCAATGTCTTCTTGTCTCAAATCATCATCTATCTACTATGTAGCACAGAATAGTGATTCATGTTCATTTCTTTTACCAGAGAGGGGCTACAGACTTTTTTCAAGTACTAGTGTAAAAGTCATCACGTCTATGGTTTAAACTGGGGAATGTGAACCACTGAGTCCTAAGGTGTGGCCTCACTGCTGGCTGGATTACAGGTACCTAAGCTTTCAAAAGGTGCATCTCCAAAGTTAAACAGAGGGGCTGCAGGAATGTCACAGACAGCACCTGCTTGAAACATTTCAGAGAACATTATCGTTTCCTAGATAAAACTCTTTCGATGGGGAGAGTATGTGTCTGAAACAAGAAGGCAAAAGAGTCTTGTTGAAAACGGTTGCGAGCAAATGGTTTTGTCAAACTTCAGTCCTATGTTTGTGCTTCCTTTTATGGGCTCAGAATTGTATGAGCAGATTGGGATCAAAATCAGAGAGCTGTGTCCGTGTCAAGCAAAGGACTGCTCAGCTAAGGAGCTGTGACTAGACTACACGTAGAAGGCAAATCTTCTGCAATAACATGTGCATGGGACTACAAATATTTGACATGTTTTTTTCAGAAAATACATATTTTGGCAACTTTATTGAGGTGCAACGACATGCAATAAACGGTACACATATAAACTGCATAATTTGAGGAGCTCTGACATACATTTATACCTGTGAGAACATCACTCTGATCAAGATAACCCATCACCCTCAGCGCAGCCTCGTGACCTTGACAGCCCCTCGGCGCAGCCCCTCGCCTCAGGTAGCCCGTTTGCTTCTTCACCACAGAGCAGCCCACCTCTTGTGGAATTTTATCTAGATGGACTTGTACAGCATGTACTCCTTTTAGTCTGGCTTCTTTCACTCAGCATTGTTTTTTTTAAAGTATTTCATCCTAGTAACATATATATAACCAAAACCTTCCTCTTTTAACCACTTTCAAATCTGTAATTCAGTGCTGTTAATTTCATTCACACTGTTGTGCCCCCATCACCACCACCCATCACCCCAAACGGAAACTCAGTACCAGCTAAGCATTAACTCCCCATTCCCTAACCCCACCCCAGCTCCTGGTAACTGACCCTGTGTGTTTATAGTTTCTGGCTACAGATGTGCTTACTCTGATTATTTCACTCCGTGAGATCATGCAATATTTGCCCTCTTGTTTCTGGCTTACTTCATTCACCTTGATGTCTTCAAGGTTGATCCATGTTGTTGCCTGTGTCAGAACTTCATTCCTTGTCATAGGTGAATATATTCCATTGTGTGGAGAGACCATATTTTGTTTATCCATTCATTGGTTGATGGACACTTGAGCTGCTTCTATCTTTTGGCAATTGTGAATAATACTGCAATGAATATTGATGTGCAGATATCTGTTTGAGGCCCTGCTTTCAGTTTTGGGGGTATATACTTAGAAGTAGGATTGCTGGTCATATGGTAATTCTATACTTAACTTTCTGAAGAACCACCAAACTATTTTCCACAGTGGCTGCACCAGTTTACATCACCGTCAACAATGAATGAGTGTTTCTATTTTGCCACATCCTCTCCAACACTCATTTTCCATTTCTTAATAGCCATTTTAGTGGGTGTGAAATGGTATCTCATTGTGGCTTTGATTTCCATTTCCCTGACGACTAATGGTGTAGGGCATCTTTTCATGTGGCTCTGGCTATTCGTTGGAGAAGTGTCTATTGAAATCTTTGGCCCTTTTTTTAATCGAGTTGTTTGTCTTTTGTTGTTGAGTTGTAGGCTTTCTTTATACATTCTGGATATTAAACCTTAATCAGATATGTGGTTTCCAAATATTTTCTCCCATTCTGTAGATTGTTTTACTTTCATGATGAAGCCCTTTTATGCATGAAGTCCCATCTTTTTCTTTTACTGCTTTTATACTTCACTTTCTGAATAAAAGTATCTTTTATTGCTTTGGGTGGAAGGTCTAAGAAACCATTGCCTAACATAAGGTCCTGAAGATGCTTCCCTAAATTTTCTTTTAGGTCAATCAGCATCATTTTGAGACCCATCCTTGTTGGTGTGTGTCAATAGTTTATTCCATTCAATTCTTTAAGTAAGACACAGAAAGCACAAACCATAAATTCCATAAATTGGACTTCATCAAAATGAAAACATTTTGCTCTTCAAAAGATATTGCAGAAAATGAAGAGAAAGCCACAGTTTGGGAGAAAATAATGCAAAATATTTATCTGACAAAGGGCTTCTATCTAAAAAATATAAAAAATTCTTACGATTCAATAAATAGGCAAACCAGTTTTAAAAAGGACTAAGAATTTGAAGACACTTCACCAAAGAAGATATACAGATGGCAAAGAAGCACATGAAAAAATATTCAGCATCTTTAGTCACTAGAGAAATGTAAGATAAAAGGACAATGTCATTCCACCCCTCATCCACCAGATGGCTGAAAGTTATATGAGAAGACTGACCATTCCAAGTGCTGACGAGGATGTGGGGGAGCTGGAACTCCCCTGCACTGCACTGATGTAAAATGGTGCGGCCCCTCAGAAAAAGCGTTTGGCAGTTTCTTGAGAAGTTGAACGCACACCTACCATTTGACCTGAGAGAAATTAAAGCATAAGTCTATACAAAGACCTGTACATGAATGTCATAGCAGCTTTATTTGTAAGAGATGAAAACTAGAAGCAACTCCAATGTGGGTCAACAGTAAAGAGATAAACAAACTGCACATATCCATTCAACGGAATATTGCTCAAAGATAGATTCACTTTCTAGATACCATCTACCGGGCAGTTTCATGCACCAAGCATTGTGCCAAATGCTTCAAATCTGTAATATGACGTGGGAATAATTAGCCTTATTTTATGGACAGGGAAGCTGAGTCTTGGAGAAGTTAAGCGTTCCAGTTTGCTAATGCTGCCATTAAGCAAAACACTGGAAATGGATCAGCCTGTACAAAAGGGGGTTACAAAGTTGTAGTCTTAAGGCCATAAAGTGTCCAAGGTAAGTCATCAACAATCGGGTACCTTTGCTGGAGGATGGCCAATGGTGTCCAGAAAACCTCTGTTAGCTGGGAAGGCACATGGCTGGCTCTGCTCCAAGTTCTGATTTCAAAATGACTTTCTCCCAGAATGTGCCTCTCTAGGCTGCAGTTTCTCTCCAAAATGTCACTCTCAGTTGCTCTTGGGGCATTTGTCCTCTCTTAGCTTCTCTGTAGCAAAAGTCTGCTTTCAAAGGTCGTCTCCAAAATGTCTCTGTAAGCTGCAGCTCCTCTCTCAACAACTGTGTGTTCTTCAAAGTGTCCCTCTTGGCTGTGGCAAGCTTGCTCCTTCTGTCTGAGCTCATATAGTGCTCCAGTAAACTAATCAAGGCCCACGCTGAATGGGTGGGGCCACGCCTCCGTGGAAATTATCCAGTGAAAGATCTCGCCCTCAATTAGTAATCATATCTACATGGAAACATCCAATCAAAACTCTCCAACCCAATCAACACCAATACGTTTTCCTGCCCGCACAAGAGAGCATCAAAGATAATGGCATTTGGGGGGACATAATACATCCAAATCAGCACGTTAAGTAACATATATAAAGTTATGCAGCCACATTAGGCCAAAGCCAGGTTTTAACTCAGGTCTAACATAATACCAGAGACTGAGCCCTTGGCCACTCCACTGCATTTCTGGAATTCTCCTGGGAGCAATACCGTGACTGGCCAATAGTAATGCCTTCTCGCCTGAAGGCTGAGCTCTGACGGCTCAGCAGGGCGTTTGCCGCCATCCCAGAGGGCTGGAGATGACTACACCCCCCAACTGGTCAGCTAGTCTCCCTCTCTCTGTTCTTTATCTTGCAAATGCAGGCAGTTGGACCCGCCTCCTTCCCGGCTGCTCGGAGAACAGAGCCCGGCTACAGTAAAACTTTATCCACTTTATTTAACTTCCCAATATTAACCTGGAATGCTCCCTGACTCTGTGAAGAGAGAAGCAACTTTAAAAACTTCATTAAACGTGTCCTCCTGTTGGGTGGAAGGCCCCACACTGAGGCGTTCTTGGAGCACAGAGATGAGCAGACGGGAGGCCCTTCCCTCGGGAAATTTGCAATGAATTGAGCAAAAGCCGTGCTTGTCTTCTTCATGATTCCTAACACTTGCACGCCCTACACTTTGTGCTCAGTTGGACTTTATACGAGAAAATGAACTTTGCACCACCCCACCGTCTTTTGCGTCACACTTCTCGTGCAGGGCCTTCCAAATCATCCAGCCGCTCCTTCTTCTGGATAAGAGTATTTCTGGTCAATAACATTTCATTTCCTTTTACTGCTGATCTTAGGTTTCCGCTAAACTTACTAAAATAAACCCATTTTGAAATAAATGTTAAATGTTTTAAGTTTTGACAAACATAACTTGAAATCACTGCCATGCTGTGCTGGCTTGAAGCTGTTACGTACCCAGGAAAGCCCATGCTCTTTTAATCCATCCCTGCGGGTGCAAACCTGCTGTGGGGGGATCTCCGGGTTAGGTTATTTCAGTTGAGAAGTGACCCCGCCCATTCAGGGTGGGTCTCAGTCCTCCCACTGGAGTCCTTTATGAAAGGATAAAGCGCATACAGAAGCTAAGAGGTGAAACTGAGAGAAGCTTACAGAGAAGAGCACAAGAGCAGCTGAGAGAGGGAGCCCCTGAAGCCAGAAGCTGGAAGCAACAAAACCCAGGAGCAAAGGACCAGCAGACGCCGCCATGTGCCTTCCCACGTGGCAGAGGAGCCCCAGGTGCTGGCGGCTTCTCTTCAGTGTCCAGGTGTCGTCATTTTGATGCCTTGAGGTGGAAATTTTCACAGCCTAAGAACTGTGGATTGTAAGTTAATAAATCCCCATTGTAAAAGCCAACCCATTTCTGGTTATTGCATGCTGGCAGCTTTAGCAAAGCAAAACAAATGCAATGCCCAGTCATTGCCTCCCTGCTTGTGAGGGGTGGTGGGAACTGCAGGCTCTGGCAGCTCTGCTTCTGTGGAAGGCTAACACTGGCGCCTGAGTGAATCTGGGAGATCAAAGCAAAACCAGGCTCAATTTGGTACAGTGAAACATGTCTGAATTGACATTTGGACCCTCTGCAGTGTTGCTTTTAGGAAAGGGCAAAAGGGACAACTCCAGCAGGTTCTGTGCTCTGGTTGTCAGCTCTGCAGTCACAGCCAAGCCATGGAGCTGGCTGTGGGGTTCTGTTTTCTCTTCTTTTTCTTTCTTTATTTTCCCCCTTTGTGTTACACAACCACTGGCATTCATTTGACTTGTTGTTTTTTGGATTCATAGATAAACACAGTCGTCCCTTCTCCCCTGTTGCTTAAGATCTGCTTTGGCAACTTGTTCACGGGGTCACTTGAGGCAGTTACTTGGCTCCCCCCAGGCTCATTCTTTTTTTCTGTAACACAGAAATATTAATATCGCCGGCCAGGTTTGCTGAATAACATCAGACTAGATAAGTGTCACAGGTTAAATCGTGTCCCCCGGAAAGACACACTAAGTTCCTGACACTGGTACCTGCAAATGCACCTTATTTGGGTCCCTGCAGATGTCATCAAGTCAAGGGGAGGTCACTGAGGAGCAGGGCGGACCCTTCGCCAACATGACCTGTGATCTTGGGAGAAGAGGAGAGCAGACAGAGACACGAGAAGACGAGGCAGAGGTGGCAGGCACAGCCGCAAGCCAAGGCGGCCTGGGGCTGAAGAGGCCCCCCAATCCCTTGAGCCCCCAGCCCGCCGGCTCCTCGATTTCAGATCTCCGGCCACCAGAGCTGGGAGAGGAGAAGCCCCTGCTGCTCAGTCCCCTGGGGTGTGCCAGTTTATGATGACAGCCCCAGGGGACTCAGGCAGGGGTTTCCTTGTGCTCCCCAAAGGGTGGCTGCCCACTGAGCCTGGTAGCACGGCAAGTCAGGGCGCGGGGTGTGTGGGCAGGGCCCTGACAGCCAGGACCAGCTGGGCTTTGCTCAGAGTCCTGGGCCCAACATGGCCTGGGAACTGGCATTGCTCAGGGGAGACTTGCTGCTCTGCCCCAGCACAGGCACCCCAGGTGAGTCTTCCTTCCAGCACTTCTGGGAATCCTGCGCCCCAGGGGTTCTAAGGGCAGTGCGAGGCCAGCAGCACCAGCCTCTGGGAGTCTGTTACACAGGCAGCTTCCCAGGCTCCATCCAGGCCGGCTGAGCCAGAACCCGCACCTCCTCAAGGCCGCCGGGTACCAAGGAGCACTCAATCACGGTGTCCCTCTTAACGCCACCCCTGGGTGTCCTCCTCTGATGTGCTCCCTCCAGGACTGAGTGGAGAGCCGGCTGCGATGGGAGCCCTTGTGCAGACAGCAGGGATAGAAACGCTTCCGTTCTGCCTGTGCCTCTAGAGAGAGCCCAGCCCCACTCACCAGAGTGCCTTGAAATTGCAACCCTCAAGGCATCCTCTGAACAGGAGTTATTTGGGGACACCCAGTCCACAGCCAAAAATGTCCTCCTATCCAAGAAAGGAACTCCAAAGACCCACCCCAACAGTCAATCACCACAATTAGAATTTTATTAATAAAAAAGGACAAAGGGAAAACCACACATGGGCACCACACACAAATAAACCCAGAAATAATCTGTCCATCCAGGAAAATCTGGAAGTCTGTTTGAGGGGAAAACTTTAGGATAAAGATGGGGCCCAGAAGAGCGGGGGCAGACCAGAATCCTTTAATGAACCATGAAGTCTGTAAACTGGTATCAGATGTCTCCAGTCAAAGAGCCGGGAAACTTGAGCAATATTCCAGATTCTTCCAAATAAGGCCGCCCCAGCTGGAAGCTGCAGCTCTAAAGCCAAAATGTCTTGTTACTTGATTGTCTATTGGGTTTAGCATGAAAGGATTGTTTTCAAAACTGAAGTGCATTTATACTTGTAGATTAGGATTATGAAGAAGGCTTCTTTAAAATTAAAAAAAAAAAATTAAGAACTTTTTTACCGAGTCAAATTTTCCAATGTATATGGAAGAGAAAAGGGGAGCTTAATTCCGGGGAAAGAAACTGTCTTGGGTTTCATTTGGCCGTCAGGGAGAAAGGGGTATGTTTTCCCAGTGTAACTTAGCAATGAAGATAGCATTTCAGGCTGCTCCTTTGTCATGTGCCTGGAGGAAGATTCCAAATAGCCCACAAGAGAATTCTCCAGAAGGTGCCAGACGGTTCTCAGCCAGCTTGTGAGCACACCAGCCTACACACAGAAAGTAAGTACTTCAAGCTGAGTGTTTGGGTTCCAGAGATTAAAGAGTAGATAGTGTAAGACTGCAGACTCAGAAAGCTCTCTTAACGGCTGCTGATGAGGATGGTTACTAATAAGCCCATATATGGATCCCTTTGGCTGGAGCTGGGGTGGTGTCTGCCCTAGAGGAGGCTCCCTGGTGAGCAGCTGCCTCAGTTTACCCCAGTGTGATGAGTTGGGAAGCCCCGTGCAAGGCCCACCCATGTCTAGGGTTTCCGAATGTGTGGTGAGTTTTGATGGCACGTGGGCATGGCAGTAAAAACCCTGAGGGGTTTAGTGAGAAGATAATTTCCCCTTCAATCCTCTTTCAATCCTTCTGACGGGAGAAAGAAAAATGACTAGTTTGGTGTTATCACATCTTCAACTACTAATTTCCCTTTTAGTGAGCAGAGGGGACATCACAGGCAAAGAGTCGTTTCCACACAGCATAAAGTCACAACTCAGCAACATTGTTTTGTTTTATTTTGTTTATTTTTAGCAATTGATTCTGGTTTTCCATTTATAGTAGATATTTAGCGTTTCATTTTTAAATAAACTTATTTAGACAGAAAGGGGAGTTGATGCAGAGAAAGCACTGAGCCAACAATGGAGCAACTTGCGGCACGGCCATATGGGGAAAGCGGTGAAGACCCCGTTTGAATGGCTGCGCCCCGACACCGAGGAGTGTGAGTCAGCTCTGCCGTGGCTCCAGCGCCCCATGGAACACCTGCAGAGCCAGCAGACATCTCCTCAGGGCAGTTCTTTCCACACTCAGAGGGACTAAATTGTTTACAATTTTAACACTTTGAGTTGAACTCTGCCTCCCGGGACCTTCCTATCATGAGTCCTAATTTATCTCCCTGGAGCCTAATGGAACAAATCTAATCTGCTTTAGGCTGCCAATCTCTCCAATATTTGAAGCTCTTTCTCCAAACCTTCAGCATCCGCCTTCCCCTGAGACACGCACACACGCAGCCTTCCTTCCTCACGCCCAGCACCCTTCCGTCTCTCCCCTGGACTCGGTTCTGATCACACACACACCCGGCCAAGCCCCTCTGGGCCTGTCTCCCGTACTACGCGACTCAGTGAAGCCTGTTTGGGGTGCGTGGGGCAGAAACCCCACTGACGCCATCTTTCACAACAGGAGGCCTTCCGGCTCACAGAATTAGAGCCTCCAGAGGGAGTTCCCGGAAGGCATGGCTGGCACTGGGACTCAGAACCGGGGTCCATGTATGGCTCACCTCCCGGCCCCTTTTTCTCCAGGAAGGGCCATGTCCAGCAGGCTTTTCCCTCAGGATGGCAGGAGTCCTGCCCCCTCACACCTCCAAGGCCCTTGGAAGTCCCAGGAAATGACCCCCGCGTCGGGGTGGCCTGGCTTGTATCACACACTTTCTCCTGAGACTGTCACAGTCATCGAGGGGTGCAGTATTCCGATCGTCCAGAGCCAGGGCTCAAGACAACTGTGCTGGAAGCACACGGCCTCACGTGAGGAAAGCGTTGGGCTCCCAGAGGGAGGGCAGGCTGTGTTCATAAGAATTCAAGATGTGCTCTCGGCACCCTGGGTGAGATCTGGCTGGAGAACAGAGCGGGACAATCTGCTCTTTGTGGTGACCTTCAAACGTCAACCTGGAGCGGGGAGGAGAGGCCTCTCCGTGGGAAACTACACCAGGGGTTCTTACTCCCGTGTTTCCTCCTTGTGCTGCTGGCCTCTGCATGGTGGGGGAAGCAGGAGGCGCTGCATCAATGTCAGACCTTGTTTTCTGGTTTCCAGACCAAAGCAGATAACTGAGATTTGGCTATTAAAGAGAAAAGGAACAGGGGTAGGGGGTTCTAGCATTGGGTACACTGAAGACCCCCAGATGGGGCAGCTGCCAACCACAGAGGAGAAAGAAAGCCACACCACGTGGTTACAATAACTCAAAACACAGAGCAGCAACTTCCAGTCAACCAAGATGGCGGCATGAGATGTCCCCGTGTGCTTTTCCCCAACAGCATCTTGGAACAGCTAACAAAACTGTCAGAGCCATCTTCCCCAGAATTCCCCCAAACAGTTATGGGGTTACGGTAGCTGGAAGAGGGCTGAATCAAGAAAACACAGATTTAAAATATGGTAAAAGCAGCTTGTGTCACCCTCGCTGACCCCCCCCACCTGCTACCCTCCTGCACTCCCGTGGGGGGCTCAGGCCTGTGCATGTTCTGGGGTACCTCTGTGTCAGTGTGAATCCACTGGGTGGTGGCCTGAAAGACTGACCTGGGAGATGCAGCTCTGACTCACCCTTCCAGAATTTTCCCTGCATGCAGAAGCAGCTCTCTGGAGGAAAGCACTGGCCAATGCAAAGCCAATTTGCAAAGACTGTGAAAGATGCTTTTTGCTTTGGTTTGTTTGGTTTTGTTAGCTCCTGGCACTCAAGGGAACCTCAGTCAGATCTCTGGCTGGGTACAAACATAAGAAACAGACAGCTCAGGGACCAAATTCCGGAGTTAACATTTTAAATGCAAAAATGTACAATGTGCAACAAAAGACTACAGGACAAACAAAAACAAATGAAAAAAAAACAGGAAATGATGACTCATTCGAAGGAACAAGATAAAATACAAAAATCATCAATGAAGAAGACCAGACTTTGACACACTGGACAAAAAAAACTTAAAAAAAAATCCTCAATATATTCAAGGAGAAAAGGGAAAACACAGGGAAAGAATTAAAGGATATCAGGGAAATAATAAATAAGCAATGTGAGAACCTCAATAAAGAGATAAAATTTTGAAAAGGAACCACACAGAAATACTGGAGTTGAAGACCAAAATAACTGAAATGAACCCTAAACCAGCCACACGTGGAGCACTTCACCCCACAGCAGCAGAACACACGTCTTTTCAAGGGCACCTGAATCATTCTCCTCGACAGACCATATCTTAGGTCACAAAACAAGCCTCAAAAAACTCAAATATACTGAAATCATGCAATATAACTTTTCTGACCACAATGGAATGAAGCTAGAGTCAATAATATAGGGAGAAATGAAAAACTCACAAATACGCAGAAATTAAACAATGCACTCTTAAACAAAAAATGGGTCAAAGAAGAAACCACAGGGGAAATTAAGAAATATCTTGACGCAAATGAAAATGAAAGCACAACATGCCAAAACTTATGGGATGCAGCAAAGGCAGTGCTGAGAGGGAAATTTATGGCTCTAAATGCTTACATTATAAAAGAAGAAAATCTCAAATCTGAGACAACTAGAGGATGTAGGAAAAGAAGCGCAAACTAAACCCAAAGCAAGCAGAAGGAAATAACAAAGATCAGAATGGAGATAAATGAAATAGAGAATAGAAAGAAAAATTTGACAGACTCAACAAAATCATAAGTTGATTCTTTGAAAAGATTAATCAAATTGTCAAAACTTAATTTAGACTACAAAGGAAAAAAATGGAAAGGGCACAAAAAACAAAAATCAGACATAAAAGGAGGGGGCATTACTACTGAATTACCAAAATAAGAAGGGTTATAACACAAACAGTGAACCCTATCATAAACGAGGGACTATAGTTAATAGTACAATTATAAAAATGTTTTCATGAATTATAACAAATGTACCACACCAATGCAAGGTCTTAGTAATAGGGTGGAATATGGGAACTCTGTTGTATGCATGATTTTTCTATAAACCTACAACTTCTCTTAAAATAGTTTTTTTAAAGCAGAGTAGCAGTGCCCTTATGGAGCTCGTTACTGCAAAGGAGACGCTAAATCTGCTTATAATTGTGCCTAAGAGTCTCCCCCTGAGTACCTCTTTGTTGCTCAGATGTGGCCTATTTCCCTAGCCAAGCCAACTCGGCAGGCGATCTCATTTCCCTCCCTCCTATGTGGGACCTGACTCCCAGGGGTGCAAATCTCCCTGGCAACGCGGGATATGCCTTCCAGGCATGAATTTGGACCCAACACCGTGGAATTGAGAACATCTTCTTGACCAAGAGGGGGATGTGAAATGAAACACGATAAAGCTTCAGTGGCTGAGAGATTCCAAATGGAGTCGAGAGGTCACTCTGGTGGGCCCTCTTACCTACTATATAGATAACCCTTTTTAGGACTCAATGCATTGGAATAGCTAGAAGTAAAGACCGGAAACTATCAAACTGCAACCCAGTAGCCTTGACTCTTCAAAACGATTGTATAACAATGTAGCTTACAAGGAGTCACTGTGATTGTGAAAACCTTGTGGCTCGCACTCCCTTTATCCAGTGTATGGATGGATAAGTAGAAAAATGGGGACAAAAACTAAATGAAAAATAAGGTAGGGGGGATGATTTGGGTATTCTTTTTTACTTTTACTTTTTATTCTTATTTTTACTTTTTCTGGTATAAGGAAAATGTTCAAAAAAGAGATAGGTGTGATGAATGCACAACTATATGGTGGTACTGTGAACAGCTAATTGTATACCACAGATGATTGTATGATACATGAATATAGCTCAATAAAACGGAATTAAAAAAAAAAAGCAGAGGAACAGAATCTCTATAAAGATGAACAAAATTTACAATTCCCAAACTTAATATAGAGCTACTTACTAATCAGGACTGTAAAGTAATGACATCAGAATAGACCTACAGATCCTTGCCACAGAACTGAGGTTGCAGAAGTAAATGCTTTCATTTATGGTCAATTGATTTTTTACAAAGGGGCCAAGGCAATTCAATGTGAATTGCCTTTTCAACAAATGGTGCTGGAACAATTGGATAACCACACACAAAAAAATATGTTTTAGATCCTTATCTCATACCATACAAAAAAGTATAGTCAAAATAGATCATAGACTGAAATGGAAAGGCACAATCCATACGAGAAAAAAATGATCAAGTAGACTGTATCAAAATTAAACCCTTTTGGTCTTCAAAAGACACCATTAAGAAAATGAAAGGCGTATCACCGGATGGGAGAAACTTTTGCAAATTGTATATCTGATAAAGGAGCAGTATCTAAAATATATAAAGAACTCATTCAATTTAAAAATAAGGAGACAGACAACCTGATTAAAATTGGACAAAAGATTTGATGGACATTTCACTAAAGAAGATACACGAATACAAGCTATCAGCACAAGGAAAGATGTCCAACATCGTTATTCATTAGAAATGCAAAGTTAAACCAAAATGAAATGCTATTTCCCACCCACCAGAAGGGCTGTAATACAAATGACAGCCAACAACAAGTGTCAACAGGATATGGAGACATTGGAATCCTCATACACTGACATTCCTCATACATTGGAATGTCAAATGGTGCAACCACTTTAGAAAAGAATTTGGCAATTTCTTAAAAAGTTAAACCCACATTTACTGTGTAACACAGCGGTCTCACTCTAGGTATTTACTCAAGGTAAATGGAAACCTTTCCACACAAAGAGCAAGACTTGCACACAGAAGACCACTGCAGCATTATTCCTAAGAGCCAAAAGATGGAAAAACCCAAACGTGTATCAGCTGATAGATGGATAAACAAATGTGGTCTGGCCATACAATGGAATCCTGCTCTGCAATTATAAAGGAAGAGCTGCTGATACGCGCCACCCCAGGGGTAGGCCTCAAAAATGTGCTAAGTGAATGAAGCCAGCCACGCAAGACAGCCTGTTGCTCTGAAATGCATTTACGAGCCTCGGTCAGAACAGCTCCAGGGAGCTGCAGGCAGGAACGGGGAATGGCTGCAAACGGGCTCGGATCCTTCTGAATTGACGGAAATGTTCCAAACTCAGGTCACGACGACTGCTGCAAAACTGCAAACTTACCGACAATTACTGAGTTGTACACTGAAGATGGATACATTTTATGATGTGGAAATTATATCTCCAAAAAGCTGTTTACAAAAGCACAGCAATCCTAGAAGCCTCAGTGGGCAGAAGCCACGTTCCTGGTAAACGTTGATGGGAAATAGAAACAAACAAGCCTCGTGAGTAAAGGAAATGGGATCGCGTCCCAGTTAGGTGGTGGGAACATGGGTAGTTTTCATACTTGATGTTTTTCTCTATTTTCCAGTTAAAATGCATTTTTAAATTAGAAGAAAATAATCAAGATAATTTTTAATTGCCCTCTGAGAGTCAAACACAAAACCTCTCCCTGCTGGGCTGGAGGCTCCGGTGAAGTCACTGTGATGCAGCCGGGTGATTCGGGCTCCCGGTGTGTCGCAATCGATCAGTAAGGCAAAGGAGAGGGGCCGCTGCAGGCGAGACGCATGACACGGCCCCACCACGTGGGGAGGCGGGGGCTGTCACGGGGCAGGCGCTGTGCCGAGGCTGGAGGGGGGGCGCCAGGCCTCCCAGAGCTTGAGGCCCTCAGGCATACAAGCGGGGTGCAGTAGATTCACCTAGTTTCAGCTGTGCGCCTGTCACATGGCGTTTTTACAACCTGGCTCATCACACAGGTGCCCCCCACCCCGGTAGTCAACAGAGAAAATTCAGTTATGTTAGGATACTGTGAACTAACAAACACATCATCTGGTTTACGTACATCAGACTCCTGAGGTTTAGTCCATGTGAGTTGCTTATCCAGGTCAAATCAACTTAGAATGGAGCAAAAGGAGACCTGAGAGGGGCTGTGGGCTGTGGTGAGCTTGTCAGGATAAACAGCAGCTTGTGAGACCCCAGATGTCAGCCCATCTTTCTCTGTGACAACCCAACCTTGACAGGAGACTTTCACGTAGACTTCCAGATCAAGGCATCCAAGACAGCAGAACACACTGGGATGATCGTATGTTCAGCATATTTCACTTAAGAAGTCTCTATGGAAAGGTAGAGATAGATAGATAAAGGGAGGGAGAGAGAGAGAACAATTTAAATCACCGTCCTGCTTAAGTAGGGAGCGTCCTCCCGAGAGCTCCTGGGGAGCTGGTGGGGCTGCCTGTTCGTGGCCCCACAGTGCAGCCCCCCACCCCCACCCTGTCTTCTGGGGACAGTAGAGCTTGTCTGCTGCAGCGCTGACCTCCAGAGCTCCACAGCAGGGGCAGTCTGCGTGGCCGGCCTGGGTCGTGACTTCTATGCCTCTTCCCTCCAGGCCTCCATGGCCAGCCATGGGCCCTGGGCCTCTCCTGCCTCCTCCGCCCAGGTGACCCTCTCCAGGAGCCCGGCAGGAGGCACCTTCCATCCCGCCTTCCCCATGAGCAGCGGTTTTCAAACTCGGCTGTGTACTGCAGTCCCCTAGGGAGATTTCATAAATGCGCATGCCTGGACCCCACAGAGAGAGTCATCTGGTTGGCTCGGGGGACAGCCTGGACATTGGGATTTTAAAATCTCCCGTGATGATTCTAACGGGCCCTTGAAGCTGTGCCATGGGCCTGCTCCCTCAGGTGGGGCTCCCCGGACACGGGTTCTGCTCCGGCTCAGCCAGGGAAGGCTGGAGTAGCCATGGAGCCCCGACATGCCCCGGGGCTGTGGCTGGGACCCAGGCCAGGAGCGGGGCCTCTGGGTTGCTCACATCCAGGGGCCTCTTAGCTGCCGGGGCCTCTGTGGCGAGCACCACCCCATGGGTGGCTTAAACAACCGGAGATGACTGGCTCTCCGTTTTGGAGGCCACAGCCAACATCAGGGTGTGGGCAGGGCAGGGCTTTCTCCAAGTCTGAGGCTTCCGGAGGTGGCGGCCCTCCGCCACGCGCAGTCTCTCCTTCTCCCACTCATCCTCCAGCCCCCCTCTCCTTACGAGGGCTCCAGAGGATGGACAGAGGCCCTCCCTCCCCGAGCTGGGAGCAGCTTAGGCCCCAGGAGTGTCTTCCAAAGCCCTACGTACAAATGGGTCCTGACCCCAAGACGGGGGCTGGCCCGAACGTGCCTTGGGAGGGCGCCCCTGGAACTGTGCGGCGGGCACAGCCACATTTGCCCAGTGGCTACCTGGGCAGACTCATCAGTTTTACTAACTTATATTCATTAGCTTTAACAGGAATATTTTCACATCTCTGTCAGCTTTAAAGTTTTGAATTCAAAGTCATCTAAAAGTCATCTAAAATAATCAGAATTCTAAAATAAAATAAAATCTAATTACAAAAGATCCAAAGGAATCAACATTAGCTAAAACAATCTAGTATGTTTTTTTAAAAAAGCATGAACTGAAGGATTCCCACTTAAAGGGCTGAAGTTTTGAAAACCTGAACATTTTGTGAAAGTAATGTAATTTTAATGTTATTATTAATGCAAATTTAGTAAAATCTCATACATTTGTTATATCAGTTCATTCTATAAATTAGCTGTGGAAGGGTGGCCCTGAATGTACTGAAATTCAGCAAACTGAATTCTTTGAATTCTGCTTATGATTAGCTCCTATCACCTGAGAAATTTTCTGACGTGAGAATGAGGTTGTGTCCTCACATGGCTCACCACGATTTCCTTCGTAGCACAGGTAGGGGCTTGCATTTTGAAAGGGTTTTAAATTAAAAGGGAAGGAGCAGAGAGGGTTAAAGAATGAGCCATCTCTGGCGGGCAAGGCTTTCCCTGAGCCGGGAGGGTCTCCCCAACAGTGAGCCCCGAGATCTGTGTAGCGGCAAAGCAAACACTTTTCTAGACATTGCTTGGCCACCGTGGGGTGCGAGGCTGCACAAGTGCCGGCACTGGGTGTGCCCTGGGTGTGCACAGCCGCCTCTTTACGCCCATGACCCTTCAGAGCCAGCTCCAGGCACTCTGGCGTCCGATTTCCACCTAGCCACCTGAGCCAAAAAAAAAAAAACATGCAGAAACTTCTCTTTCTATCTCAGACTGGAATAAGAAATAATTGTGAGCAAACTCCATTTTCTGCCACGAGGAAGGGAAAAGGATTAGAATTTGTGATTATGATTGCATTTTAAGTTACCTAAGAAAATTGCTAGAGAGAGGGAAAAAAAAGCTTTCTAAAAATAAATAAAAGCCACCTAACAAACACTTCCCCAGCCCTCCCTCTGAAATCCCACTCTCAATTCCAAACCTCTAGTTCTCAGTTCGTTTCTCAGGCTGTTGAATAAACACTCCAAGGCCTGACTGTAGGATTCAGCAATAAATCTTATAAATATATAGCAATGGTTGGTCGGTCTTTGAAAAATAAGTAAATTTTCAAACACTTTGCATAAACCTCCATTTATCTCACTTTATTAGGGGATCTGGAAGCCAGAGACAAAGTTAGATTCTCAGTGATAGGTTCCAAAGTGTCACTCGGGGGCTAAAGGAGCAGCTTAGATTTGGCTTTCACACGCCCTGTTCTCTGCACCAGGATAAACAATTACAGTGATTTATCTCTGAAAGGTGTGGCTGGAGCTGGATGCGATTTACTTCAACCTGAAGAGACTAACACGGGGAAATATATTTAGCAAGCGATAAAGCAAGGCGCCAAGAAACAGAGATAAGAGGAAGAAATTGTCTTTATGTGATTAGAAAATTTTACCAAATCCCAAGTTTGGGCAAAAAGGAAATAATTACAGGAGACACGCCCAGTGCGGGGGGGATCCCCGGGTCCAGGACCCAGCAGCATACGGTGGGTGGGTCTCGGCCCCGGGGCTGGCACCCTCCCTCCCCGCGGCTCAGCTCCCCGGGGCTTCCGGGGTTCCAGCCAGCGAGCCCCCTCAGCCGGGGCTCATTCGCGCTCCCCTCCTTTCCCAGATGCCAGGAAAGCGGGGCCAGGCGCCCGCCACGCAGCTTTCACCCTCCACGAAGGGCTGTCCCGGCTTTCTCTTTCCTCTAGCCCGGGCCTGGCCTGCACACAGACCTGAATTTTCTTTGAAGGACTGGAAAAGTCAAATCGATGCAACAACTGGGCACGGCCATCAACACGGCCATCAATGCAAACAAAACGCAGCGGCCTTGGCTTTTGTGCCGGCCACAGCCTTGGCCGCAGCCTGGAAGGCCGAGGTCCGAGCCTTGCCCCCTGCCGTCCCTGCTGCCCGCGGCTGCCCTTCCGAGGCTGCCCAGTGCTCCCGGTGGCTGGACTCAAGCGACCGCTGGCCAGTCTGGTTCGGATCCCATTTCCCGACCACTGGAAGTGATTCTGCTTGCTGACCACCAGCAGAGGCAGCTGATGGCATTGTGCTCTCTTGTCCGCATCTTGGGCCACCTGCCCAGGCTTCCTCAGGGCACTCCTGGCCGGGCTGGGCCAGAGACCCCTTCTCTCTCCCTCATCTCTGTCTTCACGCGGAGGGCTTTGCCTCTGCTGTCACCCACGGGCCATGACTCCCATTTTAAGTCTCTCCTGAGTGTGAGCTCATAAACCAGGGGGTCCGTGGGGAAGCAGAGAATGGGTGTGTCCATAAAAGAGGGACTCTGCGTGGGCCTTCAGACTGGGAAGCTCTTGCTCCTTTAGTGTCCAAAAGAAACTTAGGAAAATTGAGAGGCTGCTGCTCCTGGCTGTATTTTCCTTAGATGCCATAAAGAAGAAACACGCAAACATTGTTTTTCTGGGTCTCTGATCAGGTAGACGAGTGGAGAATCTAACAACTCCCTTAAACTAGATGAGGTGCTTCAGAGCGCGTGGAGAGGGGTAAAAAGACAAACTCACAGGTGAGGATGGTCGGGGACGTGTTTCTCACATTTGTTGCACCAATACTAACATGCTAAGGTCAGATGGGTCTAGCAGGGGCTGCAGACCAAAGACCCCTCCCCAAATAGCCGCTGGTTTGGGTCTTGCTGAAAGGAGGGGTCAGCCCTGCAGCTGGGAGGGATGTCACCTGCAGAGCTCGGGGGAGGCCCCACTCCCTTCTTTGCCACCCGAGGCCGGTGCCCCTGTCCTGGTACCCTGTCCTCCTGTTCCCCCATGGAGGCCGAAGCGCCCCTTCCCATCTGCACATTCCCAGGACACAGTGGAGGCTGGGAAGAGAAGAGGGGCGGCAGGTCTGGAGGGGCATGTCCGGGAGGCCGTGCAGGTGGCCGCTCCCAGCTGCCCGGGTGCTGACCATGGGTGCTGACCATCTGGTGGCGGCCACAAGGCCCGAAGCCTGGAGAATGAGCAGGGAGGGCGGCCCAGCCACCCAGTCGGAAAGGCCTCTCGATTTTCCTAAGTTTCTGAGGGGCAGCCTGTCTTATTCCCCTTCTTTGTTTCTCTGTCAGTAGGGGTCTCTTTAGTATCTCAAGTAGGGCAAGTCTTTATTAGCAAAGCCTCTCAGCATTTCTTTGTCTGTGAAAAAAATTTAAGCTCTCCCTCAGATTTGAAGAACTTTGTTGGGTAAAGAATTCTTGGTTAGAAATTTTTTTCTCTCAGAATTTTAAATATGTCATGCCACTGCCTTCTCGCCTCCATGGTGGCCGCTGAATAGTCACTATTTAGTCTTATGTTGTTTCCATTGTATGTGGTGAATTGCTTTTCTCTTGCTGCTTTCAGAACTTGCTCCTTCTCTTCAGTATTTGACAGTCTGATCAGAATATGCCTTGGGGGAGGGTTAGTTGGATTTATTCTATTTGGAGTTCACTGGGAGTTTATGCTTTGTGTATTTATATTGTGTAGAAGGTTTGGGAAGTTTTCCCCAACAATTTCTTTGAATACACTTTCTAGACCTTTCCCCTTCTCTTCTCCTTCTGGGACACCAATGAGTCTTAGATTTGGATGTTTCATTTTATCTATCACATCCCTGAGGTCCATTTCGCATTTTCCGATTTTTTCCCCATTCTTCTTTTTGTTCTTTCTTTTTCCATTCTGTGGACCTCGAGATCACCGATTTGTTGCTCAGCTTCCACTAGTCTTGTACTATGAGTATCCAAAATCTTTTTAATTTGGTCAACAGTTTCTTTTATTTCCATAAGATCATCTATTTTTTAATTTACTCTTGCAATTTCTTGTTTATGCTCTTCTAGGGTCTTCTTCATGTCCTTTATATCCTGTGCCATGCTCTCATTGTTTGATTTTAGTCCTCTGATTTAATTGCTCCAAGTACTGTGTCTCCTCCAATCTTTTGATTTGGGTGTTTGGGTTTGGGTTATCCATATCATCTGTTTTTTTCATATGCTTCAAAATTTTCTGTTGTTTTTGGCCTCTTGGCATTTGCTTAACTTGATAGGGTTCTTTTAAGATATGTAGGCCAATTCAAAGACTAATCTCTGATTTGTCAGATCTACAGTTTGGTGGCGTACACTTTCTATAACTAACCAGCAGATGGCGTCCATGAGTCACCTATTCTCCTCAAGTCAGTTCTCCCCAACTTTGTCTTTGTGGTGTGAGGGGGTCTGGCTCTTGTGGGGTCCAATTGGTGTGCCAAGTTTTGGTGTGTTGCTGGTGCTGTCCACCCTGAATGTGGGGCATGTGTCTGAGCAGTTAGGGTGGGAGGGCAGCTTTAATAATCAAACCTCCCAAGTGTTCCCAGAGATTTAACGCTGTTGCAAGAGTCTAAACCTTCATTTCAGTCTCGCCACAGATTGTTTCTGCCACTGACCCACAAGTCTTTGCTATTTGCGTATGGTCCCCAGGATTTCCAAGTGGGTCCCTCTTCCAAGCCATGCCCTTCTAGGGCCTCTGCTGAGGGAAGGTTGTGCCTCACAAGTGTGTGCTGTCCCTCAAGGGAAGTTCCGGGCCACTGGTCGTGTAGGGGTGTTTCCAGCCTGCTGTAAGGATGGCTGAATGGGGCCTGTTAATTTCCTCCTTTTCACACAGCTCCACCTTCCCAGCTCTGGGACCGTTAGCTGTGGGTGCACGAAAGGCTGCTGTCCATGCCTGATATTGTGGTGTGTGCGCGTGTTGTTGGAAACACTTCCTGTCACACTGGGATTTTTGGCACGGCTCTGGGCTGTGGCTCTGGCACTGGGCAGGAGTGTTCCCAAGCCACCAGGAAGATAGCTGCAAGGGGTGTAGTTTTTTCCCCTTTTAGCTCACCTCTGCCTTCCTCACTCTGAGACAATTAGCAGCGGGTGTGCAAAAGGCTATCTTCCACGCCAGATACTGAGATGTTCGCACAGCCCGTTCCTGCTGTGCTTCACTGTGCAGTTCTCGCTGCCATATCCACAGCCGCTTTTGGGTTTTTTTTTTTTTTTAAAGAACTAGTCCACCTCCAAACGCCAACCCTCAGTTTCCCACCCCACAGTGCGGCTGCCGGATATTCAGCAGCTCACTCGCTCGTTTCGGAACGCAGACTCCCGGTCTCACCAAGCGCACGGTCCCTGTGGTTTTAGCAAAACTTACCCATCTGGTGCATCGCTGGAACTGGCGATCTGGGTCACTTTCTGGCTTTTATCTAGTATTTTTCACGGAGGTGTTTTTTTGCCCTGTTTCTCCTAGCCGCCATCTTAGGTTCTTAAGTATTGCTGCTATCCTTGCTATTCTTTCCGCTGTTTTTATTGCTGATTTATTTTGTGAAAACTGTACAATAATGTTTGGTTTTGTCAAAAATCAAAAGTATTTAAAGAAATACTGGTTCTATTTAACATGTTTTTGGAACCAGCTGGAACACAAAACAATGATTGTACAGCAGGAGGCTGGACCCAGAGGTCAGGTTCATTTTGTTACATGTGCAGTAAACTCACAACTTTATATGTAAAAAAAAAAAGGCCAGTGTTTGACCAAACAACTGGACACCAAAACCTAGTCCAGTTTATGCATGAAAGTTACCAGCACAAGGAGCAAAATGTAAGAACAGAAAGAGGACATCCTCTCCCCATCCCGTTGCAAACTGACAGAGGCACTGTGGAAAGAGAAAAGCTTTAGGGATATAATAGTCAGGGCAAAATTCCAGGTCTTCACTTCCTAGCTGTACACTGAGCAACGTACGCAACGTCTCTGATGAGAAAGCAATGAGCAGTAGAAGGCGGTGTGGGTTCATTAGCTCATGTTAGGTCACACAGAGGCCATTTTATTTTTGATAAGGTTACTATACATAGATGGAATGCATTTTAATTTTAGTGCAGTATTAGAAAATGCATCTTATGATATTTTTGTGGTCACAACAAATAAATGCAAACTGGATATCCATTAAAAGTAAATTTGGAGCTGGTTGAACAAAGAAATACAAACAGTGTGGATTAACATATCAAGTCCACCTGTAAAGAATATTTCTAATAACCAGAGGTACTCACCACTGTTGTGTTCAAGGTGTTATGAACATCTTGACTTTAACTTTATGAAACTCTTGGGTAGTCCAAAACTAGGAGGGGCAGCTGGTGCTTGGATGACAGAATCAAGATTTAAAGTGATCTCAGCCTCCTGAAGATCAGCTTAAAAGAAGACAATTAAAAGGGATTTGTCCTTTCCTCACCTGATTGGTGGTGATGTTGTCACAGACATTGGGACTGGCAGTTTGATGTGCTGAGCCCTCGATCATGGGACTTGCCCTTATGTTGCTTGTTGCTGCAGAGGAGAGACTGAGCTTGCGTGTAGCTGTGCCTAAGAGTCTCCCCCTGAGTGCCTCTTTGTTGCTCAGATGTGGCCCTCTCTCTCTCCAACTGAGCCACCTTGACAGGTGAACTCACTGCGCTCCCCCCGGCGTGGGACCCGACGCCCAGGGATGTGAACATCCCTGGCAATGCAGGATATGACTCCCGGGGATGAATCTGGATCCGGCATCGTGGGACTGAGTGTATCTTCTTGAACAAAAGGGGGATGCAAAATGAGACGAAATAGAGTCGGTGGCTGAGAGATCTCAAATGGAGTCGAGAGGTCACTCTGGTGGACATTCTTATGCACTATACAGATAACAC
>PVKY010000450.1:0-49437 GCA_004027775.1 Bradypus variegatus
TGGATAGATTTTTCTGAGGGGGCAGAAAACATGAAAATATTTGTGTTCCATGTGAATATTCAGCAGAGGGTGATTTCAGCAGAGGAAGGTTTTAATAATCAAGTTACTAAGATGACCTGTTCTGTGGATACTAGTCAGTCTCTTTCTCCAGCCATTCCTGTCACTGCCCAATGGGCTTATGGACAAAGTGTCCTTCATTGTAGGGATGGAGGTTATGCATGGGCTCAGCAACATGGAATTCCATTCACCAAGGTAAACCTGGCCATAGCCACTGCTGATTGCCCAAACTGCCAGCAGCAGAGACCCACACTCAGTCCCTGCATGGCACCATTCCTCGAGGTGATCTGCCTGCTACCTGGTGGCAGGTTGGTTACATTGAACCACTTCCATCATGGAAAGGACAGCAATTTGTTCTAACTAGAATAGACACATACTCCAGATATGGGTTTGCCTTCCCTGCATGCAATTCTGTCAAAACTACCATCTCTGGACTTACAGAATGTCTTATCCACTGCATGGTATTCCATAAGCATTGCTTCTGATCAAGGAACCCACTTCACAGAAAATGCTATGTGGGAATGGGCATATGCTCATGGAATTCTCTGGTCTTACCATGTTCCCCATCATCCTGAAGCAGCTGGATTAATACAATGGTGGAATGGCCTGTTGAAGGCATCAACTAGGTGGCAATACCTTGCGGGGCTGCGGCAGTGTTCTCCAGGAGGCTGTCTATGCTCTAAATCAGTGTCCACCTTTTAGTGCTGTTTCTCCCATAGCCAGGATTCATGGATGCTGGAATCAAGGGGTGGAAATGGGAGCAGCACCACATACTATTACCCCCAGTGAGCCCCTAGAAAAATTTTTGCCTCCTGTCTCCGCAATTTTAAGCTCTACTGGTTTACAGGTCTCAGTTCCAAAAGGAGGAGTCCTTCCAATAGGAGGCCCACAATGATTCCATTGAACTGGAAGTTAAGACTGCCACCTGGTCACTTTGGGCTCCTCATGCCTGTTAATCAACAGGCAAAGAAGGGGATTACTGAACTGGCTGGAGTAATTGATCCTGACTATCAAGGGAAAATAGGACTGCAACTACACAATGGAGATAAAGAAGTTTGCCCGGAATACAAGAGATCCCCTATGGTGTCTTTTAGGACCGCCAGCCATGCCCTGTGATGAAAGTTAAACTGCAATAACTCAATTCAGGCAGCACTACAGATGGCCCAGAAACTTCAGGAATGAAGGTTTGGGTCACCCCACCAGGCAAAGAACCACAGCCAGCTGAGGTGCTTGCTGAGGGTAAAGGTGACACAGAATAGGTAGTAGAGGGTAGTCACAAAACATGAGTGACACCCATGTGAAGAGTTACAGAACCGAGGACTGCAATGGTAGGAATACTTCTTCCTTGCTTTGTTATGAGTATGTTTGTATATATACATAAGGCAAATATCTTTGTTTTCCTCCCTTATCCTGTTATCACATGACATAAGTTGCATTAGTTCATGTTGTAGTAATTCAGTTATAGGATATCAAGTTTAAGAGTGAATGTTACCTAAGGACTTGCACCCTATTCTGAAGAGCTTTAGTGTGTTACTCATTGTACACAGGACAGTTGATTACTGTTAGGTGAAAAAAATATCTGTTACAGCTTTTTATTTGGAGATTAAGTATGTTTTAAGGTGATGTGCCAACTTGACAAGGGGTGGACTGTGAGAATTAAGCTCATGTGTCAACTTGGCCAGGTGATGGTGCCCAGTTATTTGGTCAACTAAGCACTGGCCTGCTACTGTGATGACATTTTATGGACTTAAATCATCAGTAAGTTGATTGCATCTATAACTAATTTACCTCTACAATCAACTCAGGGGATTGCCTTCAGCAATGAGAGATGTTTCATCCAATCAGTTGAAGGCTTTAAAAGAAGTGATGACTTTGGCAGTCAGAAGAGAGAATGTTCATCTCTACTTTAGCCAGCCAGCTTCTCCTGGGGAATTCATTGAAAACCTTCAGCCTGCCCTACAGAATTTGGACTTGTGTATCCTGAGTTGCAAGAGACAATCTAATAAGATCTCAATATCTTTACAGATATCTCCTGTTGGTTGTTTCCCTAGAGAACCTTGACTAATTCAGTATGTGTGAGGCAGTTATCTGTGACTGTGAGACCCCATGTTTGCATAACCCTGGGTGTGAACACGAGTCTGTCAATGACCACATGCTTGTTTTTTCATTTGGTTCAGAAACTGGTTATTGAGACCTGCCAGATGCCCTGGCCCAGGCTTGCCTACCAGTGTGGGGTGAGGGAAACACCTTGCTCCCGCTCTGGTGAACGTGCTGCCTGGGTCTGCAGCCAAGCCTGAGCCATTGAGCCCTCTGGCATGGGGACAGGCTGGCTGGGCTGCAGAAGAGGGCCCAGGGTGCTGGGGACTGGGGGTGTCAGCGGCAGCAGCTGCTGATCCTGTTCAGGAAGCAGGTCCCAGAATGATAACAATGTAGGCCCAGAGGGCCTGACACAATTCCCGAGGGCTGAGGGAACAGGAGAGCAGCAATGTGGCCCCTGACCTTTCTCTCCAAGGCTCCTAGTGGCTTCTAGAAACTTAGTGCTGCAATTGATACTACCTAGGAAACCAGCAGGCCAGCATTCGTCAGCTTGCTCAGTCCGAGGGAGAAGCTCTAATGGTGGGACAATAGGAAGCCCCCTCACACCGCAGGGCCCTGCGCAGAGCCTGCTCTTGCTGGCTGGTTTCTGGGCAGATTGGTGCAGGCTGTGTCTGTGTCTGGGGTCAAGACAGCTTGAGGGTTTGGTCTGTCTCCTCTCTCTGGTTCTGCATATCTGAGGCCCCTGGGCCACCTCGCAACCCACTCCATCCAGCTCACCCACAGGACCACTCCAGGTGTCCCTGAGTTGGACTCTCCACAAGGATGTCTTCCAGGTCCTCTTGGGGAAGTGATGTAAGATGGTCACAGGTTTGTCTGAAGGGTCACAGCTGTGTAGGGGAGGTCACTGTTGTGGGGGTAGTCATAGATGTTCCCTCAGTCCTCAGGGATTGTCACAGATGTTTGGGAGAGTTAACATTTGTGTGTGGGGGAGTATCACAGCTTTGTACACAGGGGGTTTCCAGGTACATAGGGGTCATAGCTAGGTGGGGTCACAGCTGCCTGAGGTTCCAGCTGTGTGAAAGTCATGTGTATCTGGATCACCCGTGTGAGGAGAGGTTACAGGTGTAGACGGGCAGGTGAGAGCTTTTCTTTCCTTGCCCTCCCTCTGCTATGCACCCCCATCCCATGACTTTATTGACTGATCCCTAAATCTCTCCAGCCTAGCCTCTACCCACCCAGCCAGGAACAACTGGGAACCCCTCCACTTCCTTCTCCTCTCCATTCTCTGCCCATCAACAATCAGAGGGATGAGGCACTGATGGCTTTAACCTGAGCTGATGGTGGTCTGGCCGGGGTTGCTCCTCCGGAGCTCTGCTTCTCTGATCACACCAGATTGTCATCCCCAAGAGGATAGGGGTCTGTGTCTGTGTGGTTCACAGATGCATCCCCAGCACCTAGCCCAGCACCTGGCATGTGTCCTCAGAATTTACTGATTGGGGAGACAGTCACTGTCATTGGGCAGTCAGGCTTGGGACTGCCCTAGGGTTGCCCCCCCATGCCTCTGCCTGTAGCCAGCCCCACCCCAGCCCCGAACTCTAAGTCCTTGGCTGAGTTCCTACAGGCTGCTGCTTGTGCCAGGTTCCCTAGCATCAAGCTTACTCCTCGCCTTTCAAAACTCAACATAGAAAGCATCTCCTCGAGGATGCCTCCTGAGCCCCTGCAGCCAGGCCAGTCAGTCCCCACTCTGGACTGCCCTCACCAATCAGTTGTTTCTTATGTCTGTCTCCCCCGAGTCAGTAAGTTTCTGGAGGGCAGTGTGGTAGCCGGAGATAAATCATCGCTGACACAGACACGGGGACCCTGGGTGTGGGTTTGATGGCTGAGAGACCTACCCAGGGTAATTCCCATTGGAGGCCAGGGTGGTGAAGCAGGTCAGAGTAGTCTGACTGCTCCAGCTGCTACTTCTCTCCTGGGACAGCCAGGGACTAGCCGTGCCCTCCCAGGGCAGTAAAGAACTGACTTCGAGGATGTTGCTGCTTCCAGGTTCAGGATGTCCCCCCCTCCCCCTTATTCATGCATCTCTGTAAAGGGACAGGCAAGGGACCTCAGGGTGCAGATCCCAAGCCCCCTGCCTGGTCCCGCCCATCCCCCAGACCCAGTGGAGGGTTGTGACCCAGGCAGGAGCTCACCCTGCTTGGGAGTGGAGTACGGGAGTGGCCCTTGCCTGTGGGAACAGCAGGGAGGGGTGGTCTGGCTACCTGCCCAGACAGGAAAAACCAAACATCCACTTCCTCCCTTCTCCTTGGGTGGGTGAAGTAAGGTGGCTGGCAGTTGCCCAGCTCAGGGTGCAGGGGCAAATGCTGGAAGCACAATGAGCCCCATCTCTCTCCCAGCACTGGGCCAACCCCCTTCCAAAAAAAAAGGAGAGAGCAAGGTCCTTGGTGCAGAGTGACTGTGGATCCCTCCACCCCGTGACTCTCAGCAGGGCAGCCACAGAGTGCACAGTCCTGGGCCCAGAGACCCAGAACCCAGCAAATGCATTTAATGGATGAGAAGTCCCTGGCACAGGGTCTCGTAGGCAGAGACAGAGCCGAGCCCAAACCTCATGGGAGAGCCTGGAACCTCCCTCACATGCCCTGGTCAAGGAGCAGAAGAGTCCAAGCACAAAGCATTTGTTTTATATTTAATTTACAAAAGAGACCCCAAAATAATAATAATAAACTATCCAGGGGCAGGGGAGTAGGGTCAGGCCCTCCCCAGCCCAGCTATGCCCCCCTTTCCCCTCTGGCAGGGAGAGAAGGGGCCTCCCAGGGGACTGCCCCTCCCCCTTAGAACAGGGGGGTGACAGCTGGTATGGATGCCTCACTGGGCATCTTGGGGGCGCTGCCCCTCCAAACTCATTTGTCCACCCACTGCAGGCTCCTATATGTCTAGCACAACCCTTGTGGCAGAAGCCAGCTTGCCTGGCAGCTGGGTAGGAGACACCTACAAGGACCAGGTGAGGGACAGAGCTGCCAGAGCCAGCAGGCCAGGGAGCTGGGGCCCAGTGCAGGCCCAGCCAGCACCCTCAGCTGCCCGCCTGTGGTCCCACTGGCATTGCTCACCACCCCAGCCCAAGTAGCACTGGCAGTGAAAGTGCGTCTGCAGATGGTCTCGGTCGGCCCAGCTGAGCTCCCCCTCGGGCTGCAGCTGGGGCTCGCCAGGTGCACGGCCAGGCACCAGGCGGAAGCTGCTGGTGCTGAGGTGCAGGAAGGCATTGGCGCCTGGGTCGCGGCGCACACAGCGCCCGTGGCCGTGGCACTGGGCCCAGCTGCAATACTGGGCGGCCCAGGACACATTGACCACGTAGGGGACAAGCAGCTGCGTCAGGTAATCCTTGAGGTACTGGCAGGTCTCCTGGGGGAAGAGGCCAGGAATCGGGTCAGGGTCAGCTGCCCTCGCCCACAGGCCCAGATGGAAACTCTGTGTCCACACTGGGTGACTGTACCTTCTCTTACCCGCATGCATGTGTGTGCACACGTGTACATACACCTGCATGCCTGAGCCCTCAGTCCCTGTTCCTATTGAGAGGGGGGTGAGGGCAGAGACTGGAGCCCACCTGGACAAGCAGGGGAGGTGAGACTCAACAGTGTTCTGGATGGTGTTTACACTTTCCTGGGAGCGAGATGAGGGTGCCCTCCTTCTCTGTTGGCACCAGGGAAGCCTCGGGTGGGAGACAGACAAGGGGCAAGACTTGGCTTGCTCACCTTGAGGGTGGCAGCCAAAGGCCCAAGCTATGCCTGTTCCTACAGACTCAGCTCTGGCGAGCCTGGGGGGCCTCACTTACCGTGCTGGTGGTGTACCCTGCATCGCCCCAAAGGATGACACCAGCCGCGCCCAGGGCTGCGCTCTCGCCAATAGTGGAGATGAGGTCCATCTGCATGGGAAGGGGACGTTCACTGAGAGAGACTCAGATGACAGGGGAAGGACACACAGGTGCGCAGGCCCCAGCCTGCTCTGACCTCCTGACCCCCAGCTCAGCCCTCCCCTTGCTGGGGGTCAACACTCTACTCCTCACTCCCAGCCAGGATCTCCATCTGGGATGGTGACAACATCTAGGAATGAGAAGACGTGACATAAAAATTAATATTTCTTGGTTCATTGGAAAGCACTAAAGTTTTGGAACAATAGGTATTTATTTCCGTGGGGCAAGAACTGCCTGGACACAGCATTGCTGTTCTCTTTTGATGGAGCAAGGATTTTTACTTAAATGTTTAAGCCCACTTCCACCCTCTACTCTGGGTCTCAGTTTCCCAAACCAAGGGTACATTTGAGCCTGGGGCATACCTATGGGATGGATGTACTCCATAGTCAGAATGACCAGGTCCAAGTCCCTGCTCTGCCCAGGATTTGCTGAGCTTTGGGCAAACCTCTCAGCATCTCTGGGCCTCAATTTCCTCATCTGCAAAATGGGGATAATGAAGCCACCCTTTCACAAGGTTGCAGAGACCCTGAGGTAACAGGAAGTAGAACGGCCAGTAAACTAGTGGGTGGGAGGTCTCTTGGTAGCCCAAACCTGCAGCGGTTCCCAAGAAAGGAGGAAGGCAGAGAGCCCTAGGAGGCAAATACCTCGCTGAGCCCCGTGAGCTTGCGGCTGTAGGTGGGCCGTGTGAAGACATAGACTGGGAGGACATAGTTGGCATGGTGGTTGTGAGCCACACGAAGGGCCTCTTGTACACGGAAGCTGACAAACTTGCGGCCGTGGGCAGAGGAGGCAAGGGTCTCGTCCAGGTAAACAGAGGGGAAGAGGGCTGTGCTCTCTGCCCACAGCCAGGCCAGCTGGTCATTGCGGGCAACCTCGACATCAGGGCAGCGGCCCGTGTAGCTGGCCCAGTTCTGTACATAGTCATGGTTGTAGCAGTCAGGGAAGAGGTAGAAACCCCAGAGCTGCCTAGGCCGCACTGCCTTTACCCAGCGCAGCGTTTCCAGCATGAACTGCCGGGCAGCAAACTCAAACTCATATTGTGCCTGTTTGCCCACGCGGTCTGGTGGCCAGTCGGGGTGCATGCTGGCCACCAGCTGGCGTGACCACCGGCGGTACACGTCCTTGTCCTGCCAGTTGCGTACCCATACAGGCCGCCAGTCCTCCCAGTCGATGACCGCCAGGCCTGCAGTCTCCTGCGTGCGAATGTAGTGCTCCACATGGTTCTGCAGCATCTTCAGGTGTGCCCAGAGGCTGCCATTCTGCGGCACGCCACCGTGAACAGGCCGCCCATCCGAGTCAGAATGTGGATACAGGCCCAGCCGGTTGCGGTAGAAGATGGTGATGTTCTGGTTTACAAAACCCTCATTAGGCGAGGCCTGAACGTCAAAGGCTTTCAGGTCCAGTGGTACCTTGAGGCGCGGGCCACAGTCCTGTGTAGGGACATCCCATGCAACCACAAAAGGCCGGCCCGTGAAGATGGGTGGCGCTGTGGGCTTAAGCTCCGTGGCCCATGCCACCGCCAGCACCAGGGCCAGTGTGACGGCGGGGCCTGGGCCTGCCCACATGCTGAGGGCTGCAGGAAGACTGTGTCACCTGCCTGGCACCAGTTCAGGAACTGGGAGAAGGGTAGGGGAGAGCAAGTCAGTCTAGAGAACCCTAAAGATGTCCACCACAAGGCCACACGCACTCCCAAGGTCCACGCTGCATGGGGTGCTGTGCTGTTTGGACCAAACATGGCTGTAACAGGTCTGGAAAACCACAGGCCCCTGAAGGGCAGGTGAAATTCCCTGGAAGGAAACTCACCGCCAGGAGCATCCAGCTCCTCTGTTAGGTCTGAGGCCCAACAGAAAATTGGAGGAATTGGTCTATGAACCCACTGCCCAGAGACTGTGTTCCACCCAGTACATGGTTTCAGAGAGCCCTGAATCCCTGAGGCTTATCCTGCAGCCCCTGAGGAATTCCTGGTCTAGAGAAACGATAGCACTCAGTTAAGGCAGAGCACAGCTCATGCGGAGGCAGAGAAGCTGGAAGGAACTCAGCCGCGGAGCTGGTATCTGTGTAGCACCCGTCCCGCAGAAGAGTGAGGCTGTCAGGACTTTGTCTACTGCACAGAGACTCTCATAGGCTGAGAATTTCGTCTGCCCTTCACTGGCCTGTTGTCTTCCAGACCTGTTACAGCCATGTATGGTCCGAACGGCCACGGGCACAGTGCCCCATGCAGCGCGGGGACAAGGGGGGCGGCGGACCTCCCACGGTGGCGCCGGCCACCAGGCCCTTCCCTTCGCCGCCGCCGGGAGACCGCGCGCGCGCCCGCCCGTCAGGCGGGACCCGGCCGAGCTCCCTCGGCCTGGCCTTTGTGCCGGACCCCGCCCCTGCCCGCACGTGGGGCCTTAGCTCGGTTGGGTGGGGGTGGGGTCCTTGGGTTGCCCCTTCAGGCGCACCCCTGGGGGTGTTCGGAGCCCAGCCCGAAGGTGTAGAACCTTAAGGCCTGCACCGCCCGCTCTCACCTCGCAAAGGGCGCCGCCAGGATCCAAGCCATGGCCACAGCTACCCCGGGCCCAGCCCGGTCCGCTCCAGCAGCTCGCCCCGGCACAGCGCCTCTGCTAGCTCCGCCCCGACCCACTGCCCCTTTAAGAATTCAGCGCGCGGGCGGCCCCGGGCAGGACTCGCGGCTGGGGCGGGACGGTAGTCTGGCCTCCAGCTTACCAGTCCCAGTATTCGGCCTCCAGGGCCCCCAGACCCTTCCCCGGGGAAAGTGACCCTCTTCTGAGACGGTGAGGCCTCTCCGGACCGGGCTTCCCTTTGAGGTCGCAGCCGCGAGGGCCAGCCAGCCCGAAATTCTCCCCTCGCAGCCCGCCGCTGGTGGTACAGTCCTACCCCTCCGCGGCTCCGCCAGCCCCTTAAAGGGATAGGCATAAAGGAGGGGGGGGGTGGTGGTTGTGGTAGTTGTGGATGGGGGCGAATATAGGACATGTTGTTCCCCCACTCGGCCACAAGGAGGAGCTGTGGGACCCCGAAGCCTTGGCTGGGGCAGCAGCGTCTCCCGCTCTACACCCCCGAGTGTAGCCCTCAACCCTGGGGCCCCCTCGTGTGGAAAGGGGGACCGTGTCAAGCGCGGATCCCCAGTCCCCGGAGACAGTGTGCCCCGCCCCTCCGCACCGGGACCCCCTCCCCCCACCCCAGGTTTGGAGGCAAGCCCCGCCCCTTTCCTGGCTGGGAGAGGCGCCCCAGCCCTCGCCCCTTATCTCCCTCCCGAGCTAGGAGTCAGTGGTTGTCCTGGCAACCTGGGCCGCGGAGTGGGAAGGCCCAGCAGGGGCTGAGAGGAGGGCGCCCTGCTGCTCCCGACCCCTATCACGGACGGGTCAATCCCTGGGTTCCCATCCCTTTCTGCCTACCCTCTGGGTATTGGTTGAAGGTATGGCTGCCCCCAGGGCTCCCCTTTATCTCCGAGGAGTTGAACCCTTGCATAGATTCCTGGCCGGGCCGCAGAGAAAACCGGCCCGCCGGGCTCTCCAGAGGCCTCCGTCCGGTATCCTGGGGCCCATTCGCCCTGCAGGCTCCTCCCGTTGGGGAGCAGGCTTGGAGCTGGACGGGGCAAGCCTTATGAGAGACCTCTTCGCTTCTTCCTAGATACACTCCCCCGTGCAGAGCTGAATTCCCCAAAGGGTTTGGATCTGCACCCCCAGCCCCTTCCTCATCCGGGATCCAGGGAGGAGAGGGAAGGGGCGCTGTGACGTGCGCATCTGCCGAGGTGCAGATCAAGCTTTCCCGCCAGGCTCACCTTTGTAGGAGCCGGTCGGCCCAGTAAGTCAGCGGCCTCCCTCTCCCGGGTGAGCCTCTCCCTCCAGGCCACTTGCGCCAGCTGCTGCCAGTTGGGCAATCTGCTGGCGACTTGATAAACTCCATCCCCTCCCACCGGCTCCCGCCTCCTATCCCAGCCCTTTCTCCTGACTTCCTGCTGCCCCTCTGAGAGGAAAGGGCCAGGAACAGGCACAGGGGAGGGGACCGCCATGACCCTGTTTCCCTTCAGCATGTCGGGCTGGCTGGCTGCCCTCCCCAGCCTTTCCCTGACTGAGTCCTGGCCCCACCATCTGTATCAGGTGACAGGAAGGCTGGGGGCCCAAGTTCAGGTGCCAACCTTCTCCCATGATAACAGCTTCGTTAAGCTGGGTTGGAGGCTTATTCCCAAACCCAGGAGGGTGAGAGTGAAGGGGTGTCTGTGGTAGTGCTTTTGGGAGTCAGAGTATTTTGGGGGTGCCTGGCTTATAGCCCCCCAGGGCAGGTGCCAAAGAAGAGAACCAGCCTGGGGTGGGGGTGGGGGTGAACTTCCAGGAGCTGAGTCAATTTTTTTTCCACTGAGAACAGAAGCATCCCAAGTGTGACAGAGTGGACAGTATGCATGTGACTGTGGGTGGGTGTGGGGGAAGGGGGTTGGGAGGGTTTTGCAGAGGGCTCTTCCACAGGAACACATTCCTGAGTGGATACCGCTGAGCCTGCTGTACAGGGTAGGAGGCTCCTTACAACATGGGTGAGGAAGGGGGTGTGTTCATGTGGGAAGGGGAGGCTATAATGCACTGGATCCAGAGGAGGCTGAAGCAGGATCCTGGCAGACGCCTCTAGATGTATGGACAGAGCTGCACTCTTTCCACACCCTCAGATCTCCCTGAACTCCCGCTTAACTCCTGCATGCCACTGGCCCACATCCCCAATGTCGAAGCCTCTCTCCTAACAAAGGGCTGTGAGATTGAGAGGTTGGGAGAGGTGGGCGCTTAGCCTGGTTCAGACCCTGAGGATGAAAGAATCCAGGACATGGCATAGGAGGGTGCAGTGTCCCCATACAACTAGCCTGGCTTCACAAAGGACAGAGGCCTTGGAAGCTCCAGGGGTGGGGGCCTATGGGGAAACAAACCAGGCCAGCCTGTCCCAGGGCTGGGACACTTCCTCAGGCAGCCTCAGGAAGGAAGTGAGCACAGCCCAGAGGGAGGGAGTGGGGAAGCACTGCCCTGACCCCCATTGTTTCCAGCTTTGGGGTCAGCTGGGGCAGGCCCAGAACAGGGAGTTCCCCCACTCTGGGACAGTAGTGGTGGGTGATGGGATGCCACCTGTGATGGGTGATCGGGAGGGCAGTGGGAGATGACAGGGCCTAATCCGTCATCTTGTGTGAGTAATGGGAAAGTACCCCCCAGGACTGCAAGTTCAGGCTGCAAAGGGGGACCCTGACCTGCACTTCATAGGTTCAAGCCTCTAAAAGACCAGCTCCCCAGACCCAGGAGCCTATATCCCTGAACTCCCCACCGCCTAACTGGGAGTTGGGCTGATAGCCAAGGGCTAGGCCTAGCTGAGAATGTGCTGTTTAGCAGAACCTGAGAAGTGTAGGCAGAACATCCATAGGGGACAGGGTGCAGGTGAGAAGACAGAGCAGCAGGGAGCAGAGGCAGTACCGGGGTATGAGCTTTGCCTGCTGAACAGAAGCCCTGAGCTCACTCTCCCAGTGATGTCTACAGGAAGGCCTGGGAGGAGGCAGGTGGGTTTGGGCTGCACAGTCTAGTAGTAAGCCAAGGCTGACATCCATATAAGCTGGGTCTTGAGGGTCCACGGGGCTCAGGTCATTTCCTCACTTTGGGGCAGCTGACACTGCTGACCCATCTGGGGTCACACCTAACTCCAAGTCAGGCAGGTGAGGCCAATCCCTAATGAAGCATCCTAAGGCCCCCCCCCAATTCCAGCCCCCCCCCATATTGAACACAACAGACAAGTGAGTGGCCCTCCATTCAGAGCCCCTCCCTATCCCCAGGTCTGGGCCATGTACACCCACTGCCACCTGCTGGCTGTAGCTGGGATAGTCACATGCTGGCTCAGGCTCACCCTGGAAGGTCAGGCCCAGGTGATGGTCTAGATCCTGAGTGTCAGAGCCCCAGAGGATACCACTCTCATGTGCAGGATCTACAAATAATTTTATTGAAACTGAACAAATAACACAGCAGTCTTCCTAGGCTGGGGGCCACCCTCCCCAAGCCACTTCCCACACTCTAGAAGCACACAGTTTGTACAGTAGAGAATTAAAAAAAAAAAACATCTCTATATAGAAATCAGACTCTGACCCAACAATATCATGGACTAGACTATTTACAAACCTTCACAGTTAAGTATTCCTTTTATGGTCGTTCCCTCCTTTCTCTCCGTACACAGAGCACAAAGGGCAGGAACTCCAGTACTTTTCCTTGACTTATCCTGAAGAGGTGGGGATACTGTGGGGGGAGGGTTGGAGGATTGGTGGGCTCCCCAAGAGCTGCTGGCATCAGCCCTGGGGTGCTGTCCTTACCACAGGGTGGTAGATGGTCCCCTCCAAATGGGGGGGGGGCTGGTGCAAAGATGAGGATTAGATTGAGTAGGTAGGGTGGGGCAACTCCCCATAGGCACAGGCATCCACAGCCCTTCCAGATCCCTGCTTGCATTATCTCAACTGGGGCCAATGCCACAACCTAGCTGTAGTGGGGAGGGGTCAGCTCAGCCCTGGGTGAAGGGAGAAGCCTCCCACAACCAGTTCCTACTCCTACCAACAGCCAGCAAACTGTCCATTCATCTGGGGATGGGAACAGATGGGCAGGTGGGTGGGAAGCATCAGACTGGTGCTGCCCCACTCTGTCCAATACAGGAGAAATCGAGGTAGCAAATGGCTGAAATGCTCCGACAAGGGGGTGAGGGAAGCCAGGGAAAGGAAGTTCCCACTTGTGTACAGCCCTCATAGCCCAGGGGCTAGAAAAAGGCAGACCCTGATTGTAAAGTGCTGTAGCCCCTAGTGGGCTAGGCCCCAGGCAAACTTGGAAGAAACCAGACCAGGCAAGGGCACAGGAACCAAGCATTCCTGACCAGGGTATACCCTACCTTGCTCCTTGCAGGGATTGCCAGGGAGAGTGGGCTGGTCACTCTGCCATTAGCCCTCACCAGTTCCAGCCACCTCCCCTTGTCCATACACAAACCAACACCCAACCAACACGGCTGGACTGTCTTGCTCACAGATGAAGATTCCAGCCCAACAGAGTTTATTCAGGGTGTGGCCCCAGCCTGGCCTCCTCAAGGGAAGCCATACCTTGAGCCTGGGGGTTTCTTGCTGGGGTAGGAGATGCTTGTGCCTGCTTCCCCCCAGGCTCACATTTCATAGAGGATCACAGGGAAATCCACGTGGATGCGGGGGGGATCCAGCTTCACGATGCCCTGCCATGGAAACAGAGGCTGATGAGGGGCAGCTCAGGGCCTCTTCTCTAGGAAGCCTTCCTGTTCCTCCCAGATCCTCCCCCAAGGATCCCCACCATGACAGCAGACCTCATCTGGGTCTACCTCCCACATTCAACTTAGGCTCTATAAGCACTGCCCAGTCCCTCACCTGAGGAATCAGGTTCTTATGCACCCGCCTCAGCTTGGCCCGCTTCTGCCCGTTCTTGGTGACGATTGTCTCTTCATAGAACTCGTGAGCCAGATCCCCATCCTCATCATAGAACATGGAGCTGTATAGCGGGAGAGGGGAACAGGATGGGTTGAAGCCTCACACCTGGTCATGGCAAATGCCATGGACCAATGGATGTGTGCCCACACCCAAGTAGAGAGGAACAACCTTGGTGAGAGAAAGGGAGATTAATATGCCTGAATAACCCCTTGCTTGCAGTCTGGGTTCTACTAGACAGCAGTTGGGAGTGAAGTGGAGGCTAATGCTACTCCGAGAGACCCCAAGAATAGAGGCCAAACCAAAGCACACTGTCCAGGTAGCCAAGACCAGTTCTCATTCCTGGTTCAGCAAGGATGGCCCATTCCAGCATCAGGCCCCTGCCTTCACCCAGCATGGCAGAGGATCTCAGGAGTGGGCAGGGAAGTGGCCTGGACATGTTGGACTTACTCCAAGAAGCCCAGTGCCAAAGCCTGAGACAGCAGATGCTTGAGCTAGGAGGGAGACTAAACACAGGAGACTGCATTCCCACCCCCAGGGCCCATCAGGGCCAGGTCAATCGGGCCCATGAGGGGAAGGTCAGTGCTCCAAATTTGGAGAACATACCCGAGTGAGGGTCTTTCTTCTTCCACCCACCCTCAACACTGGGGCCTGGCCCTGCTTTCCTGGCTTCTACCCTCAGAAGTCCAGCTCCACCATTTTCTCCTCAGAACAACTGGCAAGAGGAAGAGCCTTTGACTTGCAGACTAGGGTGGAAGGAATAAAAGAACGAGGTCTGGAGGTCTTGTGGAAGCCCTGTTCTGCCTTTAGCATGCTGAGGGAGGGAAGCCTGCGTGCCTCAGCCCCGGGGACAAGTTTAAGGTCCATACTTCCCCTAGGGAAGACCTTCAGAGCGGCCACAGGAACCCGTGGCCAAGCATTCCCCACTCGTTGCTCCGATAACGGCCCGAAATAGGGAGTCATCCTGACCCGGTCGTGGGGACTGCTCCCCATGGCGCGCAACGCCCGATCGCCCGCCTGTCCTTCCTGGGGTGGGGTCCACGCCCTTACCCGCGGCGCGTGAACACGAAGGGGGGCACGGCTCGGCCTCGCGGCCGTACCAAAGCTTGCTCTGCACCTGCCGCGCCGGGAGCCTCCGGGCCGCTGCCCCCAGCCGCCGACGCGGAGGGCCACAGGCCCCGAACTTTGGAGCCGCTGGCGCCCATGTCAGGGCCGCCGGCTCATGGCGGGCCCTGCGGCCGCTCCGCCCTCACAGCGCCACCGTCGTCGCCATGCCCTGCCTGGGTCCCCCCGTTCTCAGATGCCGCCGCCACCTTCCGCAGGATCGACCGTCTCCACGGGAACCTCACTTCCGCTTCCGCGCGCGTTGCCCTCTTTAATTGGCTGCTGCTCTCGTCGGTCAGTGGGGTGGGACCAATGGCCTCTCAGACGCTACGCATCCTAGCACGCATTGCGAGACACCAGGTCCCGGCGGGCTGCGGCCCTTCCAGCTACGGCTTCTCCCATCTAGGAAACCGGACATTGCGTGTCGTTTTGGCCGCTTCGGCGCCCCCAGCTCTTAAGGCCAATGGACCTACGCGGCCACTAGGCCCCCCTAAACCACTTTAGGGCCTGAACCCAGGCCAGGCGTGGCAGGGGCGGGAGTACCCCACCGCGGGGCGTTCACCTGGCCTCTTTCTATTCCCACAAGTGTCTCTCAGGTCACCACTGTCACATGTGGAGAACCGGATGTAAGCAAAATTGAGGAACCGGCTAAATGTCATATAGCTACAGTCAGGTAT
This sequence comes from Bradypus variegatus, assembly GCA_004027775.1. Lineage (NCBI taxonomy): Eukaryota > Metazoa > Chordata > Mammalia > Pilosa > Bradypodidae > Bradypus > Bradypus variegatus. The sequence goes on from PVKY010000450.1 coordinate 15,281, forward strand.
GAAGCACTCCTTCAAATTCAGTGTTCTTTTCAAACTCACCAGAATGCAAGCTCCATAAGCAAGAATGGTTAGTTGTATATCAGTGCTAGGAGCAGTGTTTGGTCCACAGTAGCAGCTCAGTAAATATTTGGTGCAGGGGTTAAGCCACAATGCCTACCAGAGCTTGGTGTGCGTGTGACATTTCCCTAAGCTCTGGCTGCAGCTGATTTTTGGGCACACCACAACCCACACTCTTGGGTGCTGAGTGATGACTGAGTACATATGCATGTCCCACATCCTTCACAAATCAGCCCAATGGTGACCTGGCAAAGGAGGTGCCCTATGAACCCATCATCCTTGGTAATCACTGGCACGAGACAACTGTGGCTGTGAGTCCATGAGACAAAGTCCAAAAGCAAGAAGATTTTCAAATCTTTATTGCAGCCAATTCTCTCAGGCCCCAGCCCTTGATGACTGATACCCCAACCCCTTTCCCTATAGGAGGCATTCAGCTGAGGCCACAAAACATTACATACATTCACACATCAAATACCTGAGAGAGAAATCCTGGCTTTGGTTGGCAAACAAGGCACAGAGTTGGGCCAGTGCCCACTTGTACAGACCCTGACCTAGGGGCACCCTCTTTAGAGGGGGTGTCAAGGCACTACTGCCGCACTGTGAGCCAGCACTCCCTGACCACAGGGTGTGTGAGGGGTCAGGGTGCACTCTAAAGGGAACCTAGACTCTTCCTGGGTGTCTGCCATATCCTCAGCACCCACTCTTGGCTTTGATAGGGCTGTCCTGAGACCACATCCAAGATCCAAAATGTGCAACCTTTCCCCAAAAATGAGGACCCTCTCCCCTGCAAACATGCTCCCGTTTTGTTTGTGAGTTTTCCAAGAATCTCACATCAGAGCCACAAATTAGGGAAACTTCTGTCTGTTCCACCTACTCTGCAAGCTTGCAGCATCTTCCCAGGGCAGCCCTGGCCCACCATGACTCAGTACATGAGGGGCAGAGGGGTGCGGAGACTTGCCCTGCCACATCCCTGGTGGACACAGGGGGCCAGCTCCTTAGCTGTTCTCTGAGCTCATACCCACAGCTGGGGAAGGGCCCCATGCACATTCACTCCTCAGGCCCCAAGGGCCATGTCACACTCACAGGGCTCGCCCTTGGCACTGCCTATTATCCTTTCACCTTGTGGGAGGGGGTGGGAATGGGACAAAAGGTCACCCCAGGGGGCAGGCATGCAGGGCTTCCTGGATCTTCTGGCGGCAATAGGAGTACTTCTGCAGAATCTGGCGAAGGTGCTCCTCCTCCTCCCGCTGCAGGATGCGCAGGAAGTTGTGCAGTTCAGGCATGCTGAAGGCATCCCACTGCAAAGAGAGGAGGGGAGGGGCAGCATAGGTTGCAACAGGCATGGCCAATGCAGTAAACCTTGCCTAGAGGAGACCAGCATATAGCGGTCACTAAAGCTAGGCTGTGGCTTTCTGTCAGACTCTTGTCTAAATCCTGGGCTCCCCAACAGCAGGTATAAAAGATGAAGGCCTCACAAAGTAGGGCAATCATCTCACTGACAGGCAACCAAACCAGATGTCTCCCAGTTACCAGTGGACAGGTCATACCCAGACTCTGGGCCTAATCACACTCCACTGGTCCAATGCTTAGGGGCTGGAAAGCTTTCAGGTAGAAAGTTCTGATGCCTAAAGGGAGGCCTCTATGCCATCCTGAGCCCATTTGTGTGGCTCTGATTTGGCCTTGGCTCACCATGCCATCAGATGGATTCCCATGTCTCCTGAATTTCTGTACCAGCAGAGCAAAGTACTAAGATGATTCTTCCTGGCTTCTCTGGACAGGCCCTATCCTTGGAATGAGTGGCCTGGCAGCCTCCACTTCAGCTATAAGGCTCATACTCTTCTGGAGAGGCTTTGCAGGGCTTCTCCTCTAGCCCTATTCTTCCTCTGTGCCTTCTAGAAGCTGCAACCCACCAGCCCTGCCCAGTAACAACCAAGAAAGGAGGGCTGTACTCACATTCACTTCTTCAGAATCATTTTCCTTCAAGATGAAGCTCAGGACCTTCTCACTGGGCCCTGCAAGGAGCCGCAGCCGTAGAGGCTGCTCATCATCCAACAGTTTCCGGAGGTACACTGTCAAGAGAGGTGGGGAGAAGGAGGGTAAACAGGCCCAGCATCCTCATCCCCCGCATGCCTAGGCACATACATACACACAGCCCACCTTGGCCATGGCGCTCAGCCCGCTCAAAGAGTGCAAACTTGCGGGGGTCATCCACCACCAAGAACTTGCGCAGCAGGGCCTCAATGACCTCACGTGCCCGTGTGCGTGACAGCACATGCAAGTGCTTGACAGCATCCTTAGGCAGGTAGAAGGAGGTGCGGCGCCTCACGGCTGTGCCCCGCCCAGGGCCCCGCCGAGCATCCTGCAGACAGGGTGGCTTCTTGCTGGAGGGCACTGAGACAGGGCGTACCAGCTTTAGCTGAACCTTGATGAAGCCTGTGTAGGAGCCATCCTTGTTCTGAAGAGGAAAGATTAGGACCATGCCTTCAGGTTCTGAGTGAGATGGAACAGACCCAGGCAGTGTCAACCTACTTGGGGCTAGGCTGGCTGTGATAAAGTCACTGCTTAGGCCTATCCACGAATACCTCAGCTGTCACCCTCTGGGTATTGGGTACACAGTTGGATTCCTGCCACTGCTACATGTCCCTGTCCTGGGCCCTCAACTCACCAGGCTCATGAAGAGATTGCTGTTGATCTGGCCGTTGTATTCCTTGATCTTTTGCTCAATCTCAGCCTGAGAAAGGTCAGGTGCCTGCCACTCCACAGGCTCATCCTGAAAGAGAAGAGAGCCTGCATGGACACTGGACCCTTAAGGAACCCATGTCACTGCAATGCATGTCACATGCAGGGAGGCTTCTTGGGAGGCTGTCATTACCCCTCTCCTCCAGGGAGGTGGGTGGGGATACCTGTTTGCCTTGGTTCATCTGGGGCCTCTCGGGCAGCCCTTGGAAATCAGTAACAAAGCTGGAGTCCTGATGAGAAGAATCCTTGGCCCTCTGGACCCACCCCAAAGCTGCCTTTGGCCTCCCATTGTTGATGTACACAGCTGCCCAGCAGTAGTAGAGACAGCAAAGGCAGAATCATTCAGCTCTTCTCTGCTACATCTGGGGTCTCCTCAGCACTGGGGAGTGTCCCCAAGGAGAGGTGCCAGCTGTAGGGTGTGGCTGAATACTTCACTCTACAACTAGGGGCAACTGAAGGCATGAGGGGTCAGGAAAAGATGAGGGACTCTGATGAGGGACCTTTGTTTAAAACAAAACTCCATCTCAACTGTATAGCCTGAGCCTGGCACCTTAACTTGGTGGAGTCAGGGTGTGTCCTTATAGAAAGCAGCCCACTTTGCCTGGGCACCGAGTAATGACCTAGTGCATGGTGGGAAGTGTGGGAACTGGTATATATCAGGAGTCTAGTCACTAGTGGGCAGGAGAGGAAGAACAACCTCTGCAACACAATGCCCCTGGGTGAGGTACTTGAGCCTGGTCCTGGGCATCTCAGACATAATGGGGAAACTACTGTGACATACAAATGCCAAGCAGGTGGGCTGCTGCACCTGTCCTTGCTATCTGGAGATTTAGCCCATAGATATTTGCTCCACCACTCAGTTCCCTCCCCCCCAGGCACTGGATTCTTGCTGAATGGGTAGAGAGTGGGCCAAGGCCTGGGTTCTGAATTAACTTTCTTCTATTAAACTCCCTTGGCCCATTGCATCAGCCTTACTTCCTTTTGATGTCAAATGGACATAGCTGTGATCACTGCTCACTGTCCCAGGTTGCTCTGACCAGAGGATCTCCTGTAAAATGGCCTTATGCCCAGCTCTGAGCCAAGGTACCCTAACTGCTGCCTTGAAGCCCACTAAGTTGCTTAAACCGTGTGATGGGAACGAATGAGGGTAGAACAGAAAGCAGGATGGAGTCCATGGCCTTTTAGCAGTATACTCTTCACCAAGAACCTACTGCTATTCGGCAGTCAGCAAGTTTGTGAGGTTGAGGGCTGAGGCTGGGGCCTCAAAGGAAAAAAAAGTTACTGAGGATGAGGTGGGAATGGAAGCCCATTTGCTCCCCCAAGTTTCCAGAGAGGTCCTTAATCAGCAGGAACCTTGTTGGGGATAGTGAGCATCTTTAACAGGCTATTAAAATCAAATGGTGGGGCCCCTAAAAACTGGGGGGTAGGGTGGAACTTCGAGGTTAAATTAAGACTGGAGGCTAGGCATAAAGGGTAGATGTGTTTGTTCAGGCCCAGAAGAGGTCTTGAGACAGGAAGGAGGGCCCCAATGGGAAGGAACACCGAGATGGGAGGCATGCTAGGGTCAGGAGGCAGAAGAAACACAAGCAGACCCTAGTTCCAGGGCAAGAAGGCACAGAGATGGCAGTGACTTACTCCCCTTTGACAGTTCTGAGCTCCAGCCTGGGAATGAGAAACGTTGTTCCTTCCTCTTCCCTTCCCAGACCACCATAGTTACCTCAATTCCAGCCCCTTTTCTTCTCCAGGTATACCTCTCAGAATCTCTCATTTGTAAAACAAGGGACTTGTACTGGAGGCACTGCACTGTTGTGCCACGATTCTAGATGAGGACATTTCATTTTCCTTTTCCAAAGTTACTGGCTGGAGGAGGATTCAAAGAGCTGTCCCAGAGGGATGCACAGGAGGATCATGGGATTTCCCTTTTCCTGCACCATAGTGACCCACCCTCTCCTTTGTCGTCATCCACAGTGACAGCTGGTTGTATTTTACATACAACTTGGGACTCTCCAGTCCCCTTTTCAATTGGTTAGTACCTTGTGGTTCTCCAGCCTTTCCACAATGGAAAATGGCTCAGGCCTGGGTGACATAAATACAGTCCCTAGGCTCCTCATTTAAACCTCACAGTGAAGCAACTGGGCTGAGCTTTTGGGATGCTGAGCATCAGCCCTTTTGTAAGGAATTTTGCAAAATTTCATCTAAAACATCAGTACACCATGCTGCCAGGTATACTGAGCCTCTTGGTCTCTATCTCTCCTTCCTGATGCCCTGGGTGCTCCCTTGAGGTCTTCTGGCCCATGACAGTTATCTGAGCTAGGCAGTCACATCTGTGGCACATGGCACATTGCACAGAGGTCTCTGATAATGGGGACATCTAGGAGACTTCTGAGAGGCTCAGCTGTCCTGGCACCAACTTCAAAATCATGGGGAATCTTCACATCTTACAGTCCTCGATTAATACGTTTCTCTCCATCTCCCTCATGGCAATTTACAATTTGACCTCAGCCTCTTGTGGATAGACGAGGCAAAGTGCTCCTCAAAGCTTTCGCTCCAAAGCAAGTCCTCCTATCCATGCCCAAATCCCCTTTTTCCAGGTCCACCTTAGAGGGGGGAATCGGAATCCTTTACTTTCCAGTAGCTGGTGACAAGGCCAGGACCAGAAAGAGGCAGGGGCTCAGCTGGCTCCTTCCAGGAGTGCTAATGGAGGCTCCGGACCTTCCTTTGCCTGTCTCTCCTCCTCAACACACTTCTTGATTCCCGGCGAGGACTCCTCCCCCTCCACTTCCTCCCCCAGGCCCCCCAGGGAGGGGGTGGGGGCGCCCAAACCGAGAAATCGAGGTGTTAGTCCAGACTGCGCACTCGGCCTTAGTCATGGGGAATAATACCCGTCCCTGGTCTACCAAGCCACGCAGCTGCTTCCCCGGGCCCAACCGGTCTCGCAACAGAGACAGGAAGGAGGCCTCGGCGCCCGTACTGAGGCGCCGGCATCTGGCTTTCACCGTGAGCTGCGAGCCCGACCGACGGCTCACGGGCCGTCCCCCGTCCGGGGCAAGCGGGGGTCCTCACTGATGAGAGGGCGGGGGCACGCGCCAGCTCGACCTGACAACCTACAGGTAGGAACAAGGACCCAGCGGTCGTCCCCCGCCCGCCGCCGGCAGCGCCCGGCCCCCACCTGGTCCCGGCGCGGCCTACGAGCCAGCGAGGTGCGCGCCGTGAAGTACTGCTCGAGCTCCGAGTCCGAGTCCTCCTGGCTGCAGTAGCCGCTGCTTGTGGTGCTGTTCCAGGTCATCTCGAAGGAAGGCGTCCCCGCGTCCGCCTCGCCCATCGCCGCGCGAGCCCGCCCGCCCTCTTCGCCAGCCCTGTTGGCCTGTCGCCGCCAACCCGAAGCGTGCGTGCCGGCTTCTGTGCGCACGTGCGCCAGAAGCAGCGTCTGCACCACAACCGTTAAGACTGAAACGTAGACAGCCCGGACCCAGCTTTTCTCTCATTGAGGGAGGAACGTCGAGGGGCGGAGCCACACACACCTCGCGTTCAGGATGACCTCATCGCCCAGGCAGCTTGGCTCAGGAGCTCCGCCTCACAGACCCACGGCAATGAGGGGACGTGTGGGAGCGTATGCGCATGTGCACCCGCGTGGCCGCTGGGCCGGATGCTAGTGAGGAAAGGCACAGGAGGTGCGCCTGCGTAGTGCCTGGACGGCTCTGGGCCCGCCGTGGTTGCCTTGGGGTTCCTGCGGAATTCGCACCGTAGACTCCCTTTGAGCCCTCCCGCAGAGCCAGCGACACTTTGCCACCGCGAAATCCGTTATTATTACGCTCACTGCGTGTAGCGCCCGGGCGGCAGTTGAGGTTGAGTCCTTGGTCCGCGCGTCTGGGTCCCGCCCGTACACCCCCTGCCCCCGCCGCGCTCACCACGTTCGTGTCCCGCTCCAGCGCTGGCTCCCAGCCCATGTCCCGGGGCCCGCAGCAGTCCAGGCAGACGAGCGCGCGGCAACGGTAATGGCAGGTGAACTTGCAGTCTGCGGAAAGGCCCGGCCGTGAGGCGGAGGACTCCCACTTTCACCTCGGGGAAGCGGCGTCCCGGGGGACCCAAGGGAAGCCACGGGGTGAGGGCCGGTGCCCCCAGGCTCTGCTTGATTGGCCTTCTCTCGAGCTTCGTTTTCCACCCCCTGCCATACAGACTTGAGTGTCAGTCCCTGGGTGTTTGGAAACTGGCCGGAAGGCCTCAGGCAGTTGGGGACCCAGGCCTGCTTAACAGATGGGTCTCGTGCCCTAGCGCTGAGATTACACCTTCCATATTGTCAATTTCCCCTCTCTCGTTAAGGGAAAAACAAAAATCCCTAATCCCCTCTAATTGTCATCTTCTGTTTCTTCTCCCCTCACGCAACTACTCGCCTTCACTCTCTTCTACCCACTCCAGGCTTGCCCCTCTCTCCACGAAATTACCCTGGCCAGGGTCCTCAGCCACTTGCGATTCCGTTCACCACCCTCACCTCCTCTGCATCCTGTGATGCTTGCTCCCCGTGGTTCCCAGTACTCGTTTCTTCCTCCCACCTCAACCACAACTCTTGCTTAGCTGCTTTGCTTGTTCTGCCCCAACTTGCTGATCTAATGGGGAGGGCCTGGGCTCAGTCCTGATGGCTGCCCTCCATCTACACTCCCTATCCCTGTCTCATCCACTTGCTTTGTTTCTCAGATCCAAGGCTCCTGCACTGACCTCTCTTTCCTCAGAGCAAATCCTGTGTATCAGCGTCTTCACTAGGATGTTTAAAAGACACCTCAAACTGGATACAGCTAAAATTTTACTCACTTTTCTTCCACTCACCCCTACGTTGGCCAGAGTTCCACATTTCAGCAAACATCGCCACCATTCCTCAAGCTGTTTAAGGCAAAACCCCAACTCATTCTTGATTCCTTCCTTGCATCTACCCCAAAAGCACACCCAGATCATCCCGTTTCTCCTTTCCATGGTCACTTTATTTCTCCTTGGGAACACTGCATTGTTCATACTTTGTATTCAGTCATAACTCCTGTGCTTCTCCAGCTGCATAAGGGACAAACTCCTGTACAGGACGGAGGGTCTCCATGCACACACAAGCCAGGCACACCATCACTAGGTTTCTGAATGGGCCAGAGCAGTGATTCTCAACCCAGGCTGCACATTAGAATAAATTGGGGGAGTTTCAAACAGTTGTTGATGCTTAAGGCCTATCCCCAGCAACTTGTTTGAGGTGGGATCCACACATAGAAAGTGGGAGGACTGTAAAAGCACCCAGGTGATTCAAGCCAGAGTGCTGCCAGTGGGAGAGCAACCTCTGCTTGCGCTGATGGTGATTCACAGGATGGCAGAGGTCCAGCTGCTGTGTGCCTGGATTCCACATTTCAGCACCTGGCTCACTGCTGAACAGACTTAACAAAATCCCTGCTTGCAGGGGGCCCACCCAAGGTTCTTAACTTTTCCAGGTCCCCTCCTTGGGTAACTTCCCTTCACCCCAGGGATTCTTTAGTGCGGACTGGGTAAGTAAATCTTTGGGAAGGGGCAGGTCTGGGATATGTGTGAGCTGGTAGGCTCACAGCTTTTCTCAAGAAGGGCCAAGGCACTTTAAAGGGAAGATAAGAAACTTGAAATCAGCAGCTTGTAATTGACAGGCAACTGCCCCTGACCAATTGCCTCAGATGCGGGTGGAGCATAGCAAGATGAACTATCTGTCCCCTCTCTCTTCCGTGATGGAATCAAGATAACGGACCAGGTCTGCGGGGCCATCCCCACCCCCCCGCCTCCATCGCGACTTAGTCCGCAGTGATGGCACTCCCCCTTGTCGGCCCGTTCCGCTCTCGCTTGTGCACGGGACTGCTACTCACGGGCACACTGCAGACCCTTGCGCACGACGCCCCAGATGAAGTCGCCGCAGAGGTCGCACCACGTGTGCGTGGCGGGCCCGGCGGGCTGGAAGCGGTGGCCGCGGCCAGGAGCCAGGTGTCGTGCAGGGTAGCGCGCAGTGCCTGGCGCGATGCGAAGCGCATTGGCGCGCTCCAGGCGGGTACGGCCCGGGCCGGCGCTCCGAGCGTGTGTCAGCTCCCGCAGCTCGATGAACTCGGGCTCGGCCGACATGGCCCGCTTGGCCTGGCCCGGGCTCTGGGCGGTGAGCGGGCTGCGCTGGGCGCAAGCAAGCGAGCGCGGGGCGGACAGAACCGCAGGGCGGGCCCGACAGCGACACCGCCCCCGAGGATTCAGGCAGGGCGGAGGGAGAGAGCCCAGGGGAGCGGCGCAATGGAAACTTGGGTGTGTGGGGCTCTGTCAGCCCGCAGGCGGAGCCGGGAGGAGTGGGGGGAGGGGCTCTGGCAAAACACCCGAGCCCCCTTTTCTAACCTCACTCCATCCCCACGAACTTTGTTTGCCCCCACCATCCCCCAACGACGACCACGACTGCAACGGAGCACACTGAGACGGGCATGTTTCTGGAGGCTAGCTTTACTGTGCTAGAGGAAGAGGGTCCCCACATCCGGTCCACGCCCCGGCCAGTCCTCCTGCCCCAGTTTTTTGAGGCAGTGCCATCAGCTTGCCCAGGGCGGGGCAGGAAGTGGAGAGCGCTTCTCTGGGGCAGGGGGATGGGTCAGCAGCAATACTCTGTGCCCCACACTGGAGACCAGGCTGAGATCTCGAGGTTCAGGAGCGCACTCCGGATAGGCTCCTATGGCAGGGGTAGTCGGCGCTCCATAGCCACAGCCTTCATTTGACTCTGTCACCCTGGGCTGCCAGGACACAGGCCTTTCCATGCTTCTCCCAGTGTTTGACTTGACACTCCCTGCAGGCAGATGGGCCAGTGAGAAGGGCAGTTCTTGGGGGTGGGAGCCTCAGGGTTCCAGGGTCCTAGGGTGCTCTCACCTGCAGCAATACCATTCATTCTGGCATCTGGAGCAACGCTTGGAAGCCTCTGCATTGCAGTAGGCACAGCGAGGCCGCTCTGGAGCCACGGCCTCCAGGACATCCAGTCGGTAGGTCTCAGCCCACCTGGGGGAAGGGTCAGGAGGACCTCACTGGGCCTGGCAGATGGACACATAGGGTGCCCCCCTGCCCCAGTCCATGCTTCCTACCTCCTTGCCACCCCTTCTGTCAGCTCAGCAGTTCTCACCTCCGGGCCTGCAGCCGCAGGTCCTCCTCTGAGGGGCTGAACACGTGCTGCAACTGGTGCTTGGCAATAGCCTGCCACTTGCCTCTGTTCACTCGCTCCAGCCGCTCCCAGATTTCTGGGATCTGGGGTGGGTTGAGGGGTGGAGGGAAGTAGAATGTGGCCAGGAGGAGCAAAGGCAAAGCAGGCAGTAATCCTGAGTAACTAACTTCCCAGTGCCTACCTGTTCCAACACCAGGTCCTTCTTGGGGGGCTGGGGTTCAGCCAGGGCCAGGTGGGCCAGAAAATGCTGCAGTTCTGCCAGGTTGGGCAGCTGGTCGAGCAGTGTGTCAGTGAGGAAGGCCCGAAGCTGCAAGGGTGTCAGTGGAGGCCGTGTGAGGCAAGAAATGGCCATAGTGCCAAGGGGCGCCTGGGCTGAGGGTGCCTGTGGGGCCTGTTCCCCATTGACTGTTTCATCATGTGAGCCCCGAAGTTGGAAAGGCTGAGGTGAGTGTGCAAAGACAAATAGCAGGGAGGGAGTGGGGTGGGATGGAGGGAGCAGTGCCGGGGCAGTGGGGACTGGTGTGGAGGAGCCTGGGGCAATTCCCCACCTTGAGCAGCTGACCCTTGGCAAAGCCTGTGAGGCAGTAGCGGACCCGGGCCTCAGGGTTTAGCAGCAGGTTGTACAAGGCAATCCACACCTGCCCATCCAGCTTGCTCAGCTTTTGCTGCTCTGAGGGGGCCACTGTCTGCCAGCGTCCACCCTCGAATCGCTGTAGTTTGCCTGGAAAGAGGGACCAACACTCTGAATGCAGGCATTGTACACTATGAGTGAGCCAGCCATGTGGACTGGGGGACTGGTCACTGCCTGGGCGTGGTAGGGAGAGCCTGGGCCACAAGACTTGTCCAGGCTGGGGTGCTGTTGGTCCCAGAGCAGGTTGAGTCCTTAGTAGTGAACACATGGGCCTTCCCTGCTGCAGAACTCAGATATAGGCCCACCCCGGGGGAGGCATCCTGGTATTTTCTGTGGCCCCACCCCTGCCAATCCTGGAGGATGTCCGTAAGCAGTGAGCTGGGATTTAGGCAGATTGATGAGGCCCTTACCCCCTTCTCGCCGGCTCCAGGGACTATGCTGCAGCAATTCCACCAGAAGGCAGGGCAGGTTGTGGGTGCTGAGCATTCTGCTCAAAGTGCTCAGGGACAGGCTGGAGGTGGGGGGTGGAGGAAAGTGAGCAGAGGCTGCAGGCCCAGTCTTTACACCCTCAACTAAAGGCCCCAGGCCCAGCAGGTTTGCTCACCTGTCCACGCAGTCTGTGATATAACGCAGCACTGAGAGGGCCTTTAGTGCGATCTCAAATTCCATCAGCTCTGCCTGCTTCTGTAGCTCCTGAGGGCCACACCATGCTCACGCTGGGCCACCCTTGCCTGCCCAGGCCTCGGGGAGCCTGGGTTCAGCCCCTGCCAACCATTCCCAGGGAACCTCAGCCCACCTGCATGGGGGTGCTGTCTTGGGATCCTTCCTCCTTAGGGGGACTGCCACAGCCACTCCGGGCCACCAGCAGAGTTAGTTTGCGGTGACAGTAGTCCACCAGGTCCAAGACGGTGTCCTCTGCTGACTCACACACTTCCTTGGGGGCAGGAGGAGGGGAAATCTTTTGCCTCTGATGCCCTCCCTACAGAGACAACCCCTCTTCCTGCCCATCCCTGGCCTGGGGCGGTGGCCCATGGACAGGGCCAGCATATCACCTTGTGGAAGAAAACTGTCTCTAGGAGGTTGATGATGGAGGCCTCATGGTGCACCTGTCAGCCAAATCAGAGGACAGGGCCTGAGGCTGCTGCGAGAGGGATAGGAGCTACCAGCTGCCCTCTGTCCAGGGCTGTCTGAAGGGGTGGGTAGGGATGGGAACCAGGGGTCCAACTCACCACCATGTATATGGGGAAGGTATTCTGGGGCTTGAAGTCCTCCAGCTTGCACAACACAGGGAAGACCTTCTGCTTCCACATCTCTACAGCAATCAGCTCCTCCACCAGTGTTGGGACCTTTGAGGAGTCAGAGGAAGGATGGGGATGAGGTGAATCTGACTTGGCCTTGCAATCCTCTATCCCTGGCTTGGCCCAGCCTAGGCTGCAAATCTGCCTGAGCCGCTGGACTTTCCTAGGTCCCATGAATCCCTTCCTGACCCCTCTCCTAAGTGTTAGACCTTCATCTCCAATTGCCCCCAACATTTCTGTGGGGCCATCTCCCATGCTGCTAGTGACTGGCCCCTGCTCCACCCCGAGGCTATTGGGAGTCTTCCTGTTTCCGATGTACATGAACTTTTGTCCCCCCCATCTGGGCTCCCTCTCAGGCCCTCCGGCTCCTGCCCTTCCTCTTGCCCCGGTCCTTGGATATTCTTGTGTGCCTTGGCCTCTCCCTTACTTGGGGCCCTTCACAGTGCCCTATCCCCACCTCTCCCCATGCTCCCCCTTTTTCTTGTAGGGGAACATTTTTGTCAAGTGATATCTCAGGTCACCTACTGGCCCATGTTCCATCAGTGCCTAACTCTGCACTCCCATGTTGAGAAGGCTGCCTCCATGCAAGGTCCCACCCCACTTCCGTGTAAGTAGAGTGCCTTACACTCTTCTCAGGAATGCCTTTTGCACTTGGGCCCTCCCTCTGCATCCTAAGCTGTTCTAGGATCCACAACCATCCTGCTCATCAGCCTATGCCCTGCATTGGGCCTGGTGAGCCAGGGTCCTGCCCAACAGTGTGGAGAATGAAAATATCACACATCACTCCTTCCTATTTGGGAAGGACAGTTGTACCAGGCCAGAGGGGTGAACAGGTACCCAGGGTACTCTTGAAGGACAGAGCAGGTGGGGGGTGGGGTGAAGGCAGGAACCCTGCCTGTGACCTCAGCGTACCTTCCCATGAGTGACCAGCAACTCTTGGATGGGCTCACCCTGGCTGGCTGTGGCATCCAGAATGGCCTGCATGTTCAGCTTCTCCAGGTTCTCATGCTGCTGGTTCCACCTGCCCCAGAGAGTGTGTACATTTGGGTGCAGATATGTGTAGTGGAGTGGGGGTGGGGGCTGGGTCCTAATGAGGCCTAACTTGATCCTGAGGAGCCAGAGGGGTCTGGGAAATCATACACCCTTATCTTGAGATCTCAGTCTCTTCACGTAGGGGGGTTGGGTGGGGGCACCCTCCACCACTTGGCAACTCCTCCCCCCAGTGTCAGACCCAAGCTTTCCCTTTCAAGGACCCTGGCCCCATGACTCCACCTGACCCTTTACCCAGCTGCCTCACCCTCCGGAGCCCATCTCGCGCAGTGGGAAGCTACGCAGACCCCGCACCAGCAAGTCAGCCTCCCCGGGTAGCAGCAACTCCAGGTCGCCCATATTGGGGCCAGAAGCAGAGAGAGGAAAGGTGATCTGACGCGGAGCCACGATTGGGGACAACGGGTTCCAGCAGGACTGAAGTCCGGGATGCGACAGTTGCGGAGCAGTTGGGGGCGCGTTCCTTGTTGCCATGGAGACGAGTTTGCTCTGCGCCTGCGTAGCGTGGCCGGGGCCCCGCCCCCTGCCGGCAGTTAGCGCAGGATCTGGACTGTCAGCTGCCTTCCTCGCTCGCTCGCGGAGCTGTCGGTAGCGACCCCTCTTGGAGTGCTGGCGCCTTCTCCCTCAAAATCGGCTGCAGCCCATGAGCGTCCCCTGAGCTCCAGGCTCCTATGGCCACTGCTTCCTGTTACGGCCTCTCTCCTGCTCCTCCTGCAGCTGCCCCTTTTCTGTCCACCCGGTTTCTCATCATGCTTTTCCTGGCTTTCGTACTTCACAAGCCCAGATCTCCCCATTGGTACTGCCTCCGAAATACTGCCCAGGGCCCACAACTTCTCTCCATCCTAGTCCAGTCTGCTGTCACCTCCCAGCAGCTTTCTCACTGGACCCACTTCCACCCTTGAGTCCCATGAGCAGGCAGGAGTCTTTTAAAAGTGTACGCTAGACGTTATTCACTCGCAGGAAACCTCTTTGTGGCTTTTCCCGGTGTTCAGAATAGTACGTCCAAAGCAGCCTACCAGCAGCTCTGCAAAATCTGGCTCTTGACCTCTCTCCTCCTTGGCCCTGTTTTGCCCCATGGGTTTCTCATACATACCAAATATTTCCTGCCTCTGGCATCTGCACTCATTCCCTCTGCCTGGAATATGACAACTCCTCCAGAGCTCAGCTTAAGTCATCTCTTCAGCAAGGCCTTCCTCACTCATCTAATCCAAAGTGGTCCCTGGTTTGGTAGTGATGTCCCAACTCACTCACCGAATCTCCAGGATTGTTTCTTTCTGGTTGTTTATTTATTGGTTCTTCCACTAGATGGCGCTGGGGGAGAGGGAGATCAGGGCCCAGGGCTGTCTCATTGACTGCTGGGTTTCCAGTGGCTGGCACAGAGGTGGTACTCAATAAAGGTAGGTTGAATAAATGGATGAATTTATTTACAGAATTGAGGTCAACATGAAGGCTGTCTGGCTGTGGCTTGTTGGTCTAGCTGCCAGATACCAGACCGGGCTTAGCAGGAGAGACTGGCCACAGCAGTACGCCCAATCCAGCTCCCACTGGTCTCACTTCCAGCAGATGATGATATTGGGGTCGTTTTCTAGCCGCTCATCCAGCTCATGGTAGCTCATGCCTGGGTGGGTGGTGGAGGTGAGGTCAGCCACCCTGTCCCGCTCCCCACCTCCCCGCTCCGCCCTCGCCTTGACTGCCCTGCCTGTCTCCACCTGTCTTGCAGCAGATCTCATCATAGCTGTGGCAGCCTGTGTAGAGCCGAGCAGGATAGCTCCGCTCCTCTCGAGATACTCGCACAGGGTACTTCTGCAGCCGCCGGATCAGGTTCTTCATAAGCCCAAACTGGATCAGCTTCCTGGAGTGGGGGTTGGGGGAGAGAAGGGTGATACCCTGCCCAAGCCTCCCTCCTGCAGTCTCCTCCAATCATGTCTCAGTGGCCAGACTGGCCTCCAAGCCATCACCTTCAGAAAGCCTGCTTGGACTAGCAGTGCCACATGATTCTGTTCTGGGAATGTTCTGCCTCCCTTCCGACCCAGGGCTCATGAGAGAAACAAGAGGATCTATGTGCCCTTGGCAACCCCTTCATGTCCCCAGGGGATCCCCCTCTGACCGTTCATCGATGTGCTGCAGTTGCTGTGGGTGACGGCCAATGAGGTCTCGCACAGTAGTGCCAGGGCTCAGGCTGCAGTACAGCTGGAACACATCCCGGAGACTGGCCCTCTTATGCCCTGTGAGTGCCAGGGGACAGCTTGCCAGGTGGCCTTGCCCTCCCAAGATGGCCTCCCCCAGAGCCTGCCATCTTCTAGCCACTACCTTGCTTGGTCACGTAGGATAGACATGCCTCCTGCAGAGACTTGTCGTCAACGAGGTCCTGGACCTTGGGTGTTGGGCAGTACACGTTGGAGTACTGGAGAACATCAGGAGACATAGGAGCCTGAGTGGCGGGCTTGGGGGTTGGACACAGCCCTGGCATGGCCCAGCCATATGATCTATGCTCCACCTAATAAGACCCAAGACTCACCTACCTGGAGGATGGACACCAGTGTCACAACACCATAGTACCTGGGGGAGACAGCTGTGCTCAGCTTCTGAGGGCCATGCTTTCCTGGCCCCCACAATAAGGACTCCTGGGCTCTGCCCTGGCTGGTGACCCTATCCTGGGCTGTGAGCCCCACTTACAGCAGGTTCTGGATGGCAATGCGCACCAGGTTGAGCTCCACATCTGCCTCAGCTGAGATCTTCTGGACATGGCGGAAACCATCAATATAGGGTAGGATCTGGGCAGAAAAGTGTCAGTGGGGGTGGGATGAGGCCAGGGCTGTGGCCTGCAGTGGGCTATGATACCCAAGGAGAGCTGGCACACCTGTTGCGTGGTGAGGTCCCACTGTGAGTTGAAGAAATCCTCCTTGTCTTTGGTAAAGACAGGCACATCATACTCCTGGGCCACAGGAGGGTCTGGACGCTGTTCAATCACCTTCAGGTGGATGGTGTTGGACTCATCTGCAGGAGATGCCACCCACATGCTCAGTATCATCTCTACCAAGAGTCCCTCTGTTACCATCCAGTCTTCCCAACATCACTTGAGGCAGGTAGGTGGCCCTGGGTTGAGACAATCTCCTCCTTTTACAGAGTGAGAGACTGAGGTCCAGAAAGGTGAAGGCATATACCCAGGGGCCAGAGCTAGAGGGTTCTGCCCATCCTTTGCCCCCTATCCTTTGCCCCATCATGTATTGGACCACAGACATTAGTATAGCCCAGCCCCTGGCTATTTTTTGGCCACCAGTCTGTTTATGAGTTTTGTCCTTCTCCCCACTGACCGTGCTCACCTTCCCCTATCACTTTCCCATCCCTCTTCTACCCCTCTGCTATCCACGTGGAGGCTGGGTCATACCAATAGGCAAAGTGCACCGGCCTGAGGCATTTAGCTCCTCCAGCAAGATGGTCATGATGGGCACCAGCTTCTGCTTGCTTTCCTCTGTGGACACGAAGCTGCTCTCTAGCTGGATAGAGCATGGACAGCATGGTGGGCATAGCCTAGGACCCCTGGTGGGCAGCCTGCCCTATCTGGGTCCAGAGCTGGGTGGCTAGGGTCCCAGGTCTTGGGGGGCCTTGGGGACATGGGCACACCTTCCCCAGTCTGGCCTGCCCATCTACCCAAGACCATTGCATTGCAGACCTCCAGTGTGGTCAGGTAGCCGGCCAGCTTCTTGACAATGGGCTCAAGGGCACAAGTCTTGGCCTGGGCATCACAGACAAAGCCCAGGTTGAAGAGTAGGGCATTGCGGCTGTATTTCTTGTGCTCGATGCACACAGGGCAGCCAATCAGCTTCTTGTCCATGGCTGTGCTGGATGGGGGAACAGGCACAAACAGTGTCAGAACATTTCCCTTCTCCACCCTCCCCAAGACTGTCCCCTCTTCCTGGGGACAACCCCATCCCCCCAGCTAGTGCCTCACACGGTGATGAGCTTGTTCTGCAGCTCTGGTTTGGTAATGATGTACACCTGGACTGTGTCAAACAGCTCCCTGGAGATGAAGTCCTCAGGGACCTGAGGAGGGGAGTGGCAAGAGGACCCTCAGTGAACACTGGGACTGGGTGGAAAGCACATGACCCCTGAGGTCCAAGCCCTCTTTTCCAGCATTTGCCCTCTCTCCCATACACTCAGGTCGATTGCTTCTTATGTTTGCCAAATGCTGTGTTCCTGCCTGTCTTGTGTTCATGAGCTTTTGCAAACACTGATCTCTTCAAATGGAACACTCTCCCTTCCCTCGCCTCACTAATCCATCATTTAGGACTCAATTCAGGAATCCAGGGATTCTTGTGGACCACCCACCCCACCTCTCGTGGGGCCTGGAACCTTCTCCCGGCCCCTACAGCCCGATTTCCCACAGTAACCACTTGTCTGATGTACGTCTCTCCCGTCAAAACGGGAGCCGACGACCTGGGCCTGACTATCCTCTCAGTTTACGATTCTCCGTGAATGAAAGATCCGCTGCATCTTGGGGATCCGCTGTCTCCAGGCAAGCGACCGAGCTGCCGAGAGCATCCCTCTCCCCGTCCAGCCCACGAGCCCGAGCGGCACCTGAAAGGTAATCTTGGGTCCCAGCGTGGGGTGGAACTCGCTGAAGAATATGCATTCGATACGGCAACTGTTGGCCATGGCGCCTGTCCTTAGTTTCCGGCCCTAGCGTGCGGAAACGTCCCTACCCCTGGCACCAGCTGTCAGAGAGCTGTGAAGCCTGGGACGCTGGACCACGCGCGCCTGTGCACTCACACACGCGTGAAAACGTTTGGCCAAAAGCGCCTGCGCACAGCGACTCCAAGGCGTTGCTGGGGGAAGGCGGGTCCCAGGAAGTCCCGACCGAGTGCACGTCGTACCCGGAAGTGAGGCGGCTCCGCGACAGAGCGGTGGCTTGCGCGGCTGGAACCTGAGGATCCCGCTTTCTCGGGAGGAAACCACCGCGTCGGGTCGGCGCTGCAGGTGAGGCGGGCGAATCACTAGCATGTAGGGGCAGTATGCCAGCGGCACGTGAAGAGGCTATACGTAAATGTATTCACGCTGGCCCTCGGGCCGCCCCGGGGAACTACAATTCCCACAGTGCTCTACAGCCTCTCAGCTGGCGTTCTCGGTAGAGCGACGGCGGGATGGATGCTGGGATTTGTAGTCTATTACGCAGCTTTGCGTATCCTGCCTGAAAGGTGGGTCGGCGATCCGTGTCAGTTCACACGCGGGCACACGCTGACTATTCTTGTTGCCTGCCTTTGCACTGTGTCTTACCTTACCTTCTTGGGAGAGAGTGGCACCGGACATCCTTACCCATTCTACTATGCTTTCATGCTACAGCCACCGGCCTGCTTGGCCATGGCCCTGACTGTAGAGACCGAGTCTCACATCTACCGAGTTCTGCGTACTGCTTCTGGGGCGGCCGCCCACCTTGTGGCCCTGGGCTTCACCATCTTTGTGGCTGTGCTTGCCAGGCCCGGCTCCAGTAAGTAGGATTCAGAATCAACTTCTGGGAAGGGAAGGGCTACTTTCCCTAGTAAGCAGTAGGCAGCTGTGGCCCTGCCTCCTGGACGCAGACCTGGCTGACTGAGGGTCGGCGGAGGGACATCCTGCCCTGAAGGAGTGAGTGGTACCTGTTTCCTCGTTTTGGTGCCACATTTGACTGTGTTCTGGGAGGTGTCAGGGGAAGGAGGGAGAACTATCAGACGTGGGATTGACAAAGGATGAACTCGGATCCAGGGAGGAGCTTGGAAGAGAGACTAGGGAAGGAGTCCACTTGTTGCAGCAGGGAGGAGCTTGCATTTTGGCAGCATCTCTTTAGGCGTAGGGCTTGGCATTACGGGGATCTTCTTGCCTCAGCCCCACTAAGTTTTCTACTCTCATTCCAGGCCTGTTCTCCTGGCACCCCATGCTTATGTCTCTGGCTGTAAGTAGTGGGCCTGGGCAGCTCTGGGAGTGGGAGGGAGAGCGGATACAGGTAGTAGCCCTGGCAGCCTCTGAAACCTCATGGATACTTAATGTTTTTTTCTCTGCCTGCTTATGATATATATTCTAGACCTAGGGCAAATGGCTGAGACTTGTCTAAGCACAAAATGAGACTTCACATACCTTGAGGCAGGAAGCTTGACAATGCATTTGGATATACCTGTATCCTGTTTTACCTAATTAGATGTACTCGTGTCCCTTTTTTACCTTAATACATGGATATGCATCTAATTTTCTTTGAAATAGTACACTTATATAGCCAGCTCTTGGCAAGAAACTGTATCCAGCCCCATGTCAGGAAAACAAAGCTCTTGAATCATTTATAATTGCCATATCTGAAACCTTTGTTTGCTGGGTAGTATAGTAGAGAGGACATTTCAGAATGGCACCCAGGAGAGGCACTCTTGCTGATTACTCAGGGTGTATGTTCTGTCCCAAATGGACTTCTCCACTCCTGTCCCACCAAATGGGAACCCTTGTCAGTGGGAGAGAATGAAGAAGGGGAGTCAGCTCACACTGGCTTATAGCATAGAGGGTTATCTAAAGCCCTCTTCCCCTCTGCTGAGGCAGCACCCTCATCTGAGTTTCCCATCCTTGTCTCCTCAGTTCTCCTTCCTGATGACCGAGGCACTGCTGGTGTTTTCTCCTGAGAGTTCGCTGCTGCGCTCCCTCTCGCGGAAGGGCCGAGCATGCTGCCACTGGGTGCTGCAGCTGTTGGCTCTGTTATGTGCACTGCTGGGCCTGGGCCTTGTTGTCCTCCATAAGGAACAGCTCAGCAAAGCCCACCTGGCCACATGGCATGGTCGGGCAGGGCTGATGGCTGTGCTGTGGGCAGGGCTGCAGTGCTCAGGTGGGGTGGGGCTGCTCTACCCCAAGCTGCTGCCCCGCTGGCCCCTGGCCAAGCTCAAGCTGTATCATGCCACCTCAGGGCTGGTGGGCTACTTGCTGGGTAATGCCAGCCTCTTGCTGGGCATGTGCTCACTCTGGTTCACTGCCACGGTCACTGGTGGGGCCTGGTACCTGGCTGTGCTATGCCCTGTCCTTACCAGCCTGGTCATCATGAACCAAGTGAGCAATGCTTACTTGTACCGCAAGAGGATCCAGCCATGACCCTTTCCCAGCCTAGGGGAAACCTGGACTTGCTCCTGAGAATAGAAGCTGAGACTGGGACCTTCTGGGCTTTCTCAGCTCACTGGGTGAGGGGGGACACCTCGGGCACTGGGAGGAAGCCTGTGAGTGACATCTTGGCTCTTTTTCCTGGATGGAGTATCTATCTCTCCTTTCCTTTTTTTCCCTCACTGTTCCGGAGAAGGTTATGGATCATGTGTCTGAATGAAGATGGGATCACAAGACTGTCTCTCCAGCAACTCAGCTTATACTCACATTGGTATTTCCAGAAATTGCAGGAGAAAAATAAGTAAAATAAAAATGACTGAAAAGACTCAATGAGAGGAGAAGCCCAGAGTTGGGGATGGTTCTTGGTAATGCCATCAGCACAAGAAAACAGGCAGCTGAGCAAGATGGGGACGCCTGTCCCTGGCGGCTACTTATGGGCTGGAGCCCTCCTGGCATGCAAGCTGCTGAGCCTCCCATGCCAGCTTGGGCCCTAGCAGGCCCTAGGGCTGCAGCTGTGAATGGTATTGCTGTGTGGCTATGAGTCTCCCAGCTGTCCACTGTGCTGGAGTCTCCAGACTGATGGTCAGATATGGACAATGACAGGTTGGGGGCTAGGTATGGGATATGTCCCCATAGGGGTTAGCCAGCACTGAGCACTCTGTCATGGAGATGAGCCATGCATAAGAACAATTCCTTATGAAAGACAGGCCCTCAATCCTCAGAGCCTCTGTGTAGGGGCAGAGGGCCTCCCTAACTGCTGGATGGAGACCACTGAAAGAGGCAGAGACAAAAAGTTTAAGGGTCTGAGGTAACAGCTCCAGGTAGATGGCTTGCTTGGCATGTGATCAGGGCAGGGGAGAGGGTGGCAGTGAGGCCTCTTAAGCTGAGCCCCTGAACACAGAGTAAAAGCCCTTACTAACTTCACAGCTGAGCATGACGAGGGTGCTGCATGAAGTGGCCTGACAGAGCCCAGGAGCCACATCTCAAAGAACTGCTTTATTGATACTGCAAGGCTGGCTTGGCTGCCTGCTCAAGTGGTCCTGTAGAAAACACCTGGGAGCTGTGGCTGTCCCAGCCCAGAAGCAGCCACAGCCACAGCAGAGGGAAACAGAAATCCTGACATGAACACAGTCTTTTTGGGGGTGCACTGCCTGTGCTCCCAGAATATTTTTGGCAAATCTTTGCCTTGGCTCAGGGCTCTTGGCAACCATTTTTAGGCATGAGGGCTGGCCTGGGAGCTGGGGCAAGTGTCCCTACAGTCACTTGCTTGGGGCTTCCTGCTGAGGCACAGTCTTACCTCAGATTGGGACATGGACTAGCTGATGCCTCCGAGACTCCGTGCCTGGTATAGTGGTTGTCTTGAGTTGGAACCATGTAGCAGGAGGCCTGGATAGTGTTGGTGAGAAACAGCAGAAGGCCATGGAAACTCCCAGCAGGCCTTCTTCCCTCCCCTCAGAGCAGCTGGTGCTCTGGAGTAGATAAGGGGATGACAAGGGGGGCTTGGGAGAGAAGGTGCTCCCCTCAGGATGGTCTGGAGTTACAGCTTCGGGGAAATTGCCTCAAAGGTGATTAGGCTGGATTCCGGGGTGGCCCCCTTCCCTGGGGGTATGGGGGCTTTGTCTGAGGGCAGGGGCCTGTCCACCTTGGCCCTGGCCTCCTCTTCATCGTCGTCCATACTAGGCCAGACTGACTGGTCCTCCACTCTCTTCAGTCGCTCATTGAGGGCCTTGAGGGCCAGTTGCCTGAGGCCAGAGAAGAGATGACAGGTTACTTTGGGTCTGGCCCTGTTAATGCTCTGCATCCCTCCCCCATGAGGCTGGCTCCTTCCACAGAATCTCATGTATTCCCCTTCCCCATCCAGGGCCCAGGCTCCCCAGGGATTGGATTGGGGCTTACTCTGTCATCAGAATATGGACCCAAAGGCTTTAGAACTATCTCTCTATAGCTGGGACTCTACCTCCAGACTGAGAAGGACGATTGGCTATCTGCCAGGTGGGCCAGGAGGCTGTTTGCCAGACCACCCTGCCAGGCCAGCCACCAGGAGTGGTTCTGAGTGTAATGCCTAAGGGTGGGGAGAGACAGTGCCCCAGGGCAGAAGGGTAAAAGGGCATGCCCCTGGAGATGTGTGCTTCTGACTGGGCACCAGCATCGTATCCAAGGAGAGAGTTATTAATTCTCTCTTGGTCGTGTGTTCTGAGCCTCTTGGCAAGAGTCTGTGAGGAAGGCTGGAACTCAAGCACCCGAGTTGGCTGTTGGCTAGGGAAGCAGGGCCAACTTGGGTCAGCCCACCCTCCCCCGAATCTGATGTCATCCTACCTGGAATAATCCCCAAAGCCACCAGGACTTGTGCTAGAGCAGGGAGTCTAGTGTAGCCCTTGAAGGAAGAGTGGAAGGAGAAACAGCCCATGTTGCCAAAGCTTACTGTTCTACAGGGCAGACCCTTGGAGACCCCACCTTGGGGGAGGTGGGAAAGTCCACTAGAAGAAGGTATACGCATGAGTTTGGGATCCTGGCCCACCAAAAGGTGGAGTGCTATGCAGCCAGGCAATACTTCAACAGGGGCCCTAACCTGCTCGTGCCATCTGGTGTGGGGGACAGCCTATATAGCTCCAGCAGAGAACCCAAATCCCCACCACGGGCACAGGCAGAAAGTCCCAGCATACTCCCACCTTGTCCTCCAACCTAGCATACAGCAAGTTGGCAGAGACAGGGCAGTCCTTCCTGACTGCTACTCAGGCCCCCATTTTGCAGAAGCCCTTGCCAGCTCTGTCTAATGCCTACCAAGGCAGAGAGATCGTGGCAAGCCAGTCACAGCCCTTTGGGTGTGGGGGTGGCATGCAGTCAAACGTTACCCCCTTACCTAGGGAAGCTAAAAACCACGAGGCTATACAAAGAACCCACCTTTTGACAACTCTCACCCACCTGCCATTTCTGTCCATTTCCTTCCACCTGAGCAGGGGTTTTTGAATGTCCACCCAACCCTAACAATCCAAACCCTCTTCCTGGAGGAAGGACTACCACTGAGGTCTGGCCCCATTTGAATAGCTCTGAGAGCAGTTCAGGTCTTACCAGGACCACCCATCCTGGTTCCATCTTCTCTATGGGACAAGGTTAAGACCGACTTCTGTCTTTGGGACTCATCAGCCATAGAGCCACAAGCAGTAGGGTCCAGAATTATGCCCTGAAGCATGCTGGGTATACTTCGAATCATAGTAATCTGTGGCCTTATGTCACTGCTTCACCAGCCTGGAAACTCCTTCAAGAAAGGGATGGGTCCCACTCCCAGCTCCACAGCACCAGTGGACAAGGAATACCTTGTTTAGCTGAATTCATAAAGCTTTCTGCCAAGGACCCATTTCACAAATGAGCAAAAGCAGGAAGGAGCCTTTGACAAAGGCAGAAAATAGGAGTCTGCCTCAGATTTCACTATTGGAGTAATTGCCTCAAAAAAAAAACACCAAGAATAATGTTAGAAATGGAGCTGTGGAGCTGGTGGAAGCCATGACCACTCTAATGAGTCCATAGACCTGGAAAAGAGAGAGGGAGGACTGTATTTAAAAAGATCTGTCCCGTCCTGGCCAAGGTGCACCCAGTGAATAATTCAGCCGGGACTCCTGATGGCTTAGTTTACAGATATCAAAAAGGCTGCCTCCACTCCCTGGCTCCTATGGTGAGTCACGTGGCCTGGGTTTGGTGACATGCCTGTGGAGGGATCAGGGAAATCTGGTTATTACCTCAAGACACTTCTCAATACATAAGTGGTAGAGAAGCAAAGCATCTGAACTGAGGCCAGGAAGGCGACATAGCTCAACTTTTGGAAATTGGGGTGGCCCAGACCACCTCTTATGGACTCCAGTCCTCTCTTCCTGTCTCTTCCACACAGGGGAGACAGGACCAGCAGATTGTTTCTGGCTCCTGCAGGACCAGTGCCTAGGATTCCGAGACAAGGGCAAGGTTAGGTGTACCTGGCTCTCCATTAGCCCCTCACATAGCACAAGAGAAACTTAGGTCTTTCTTGAGGCTTGTCAAGTGGCCTGAGGGTAAGAAAAGCAACTTTCACTTCCTATCGTTGGAAAGCACCTAATGGAGCCCAAACACCTAAAACCTGAGTTCCTCTAGGCCAAAGAGATTTTTCTGCCTTTCCAAATCTGCCCCAACACCTGACCCAGGGCCACCAGTCTACATACAGCAAGCACTTCAACAGCAATAAACACTTTCCTAGCTCAACAAGATTTTGGATGATTCTACACTACCTTCTCCGCTCGGCGTCCTGAGGGTCTGTGCCTGGGAGACTGATGGTAATGGAGGACGGGGCACCCACGTCATAGCGCTTCACTGTCTTCTGGCATATCTTTACCTTCACCAAGAGGCCGTGCACCAAGTTCGCCAACAACCCCACCACAGGCTGCAGGATCTCAGGAAAGAAGGTGGCGAAAGCAAAGTGGTCGGCCATGTCCCCTCGGCCCCGGCTGTGGCGCTGGTAGAAGCGAAGGTACACCCAACTGGAAAGCAGCCCAAAGCCATAGGAGGCCAGAGCCGGGTTCTGGAGCAGTGTGGTGAGCCGCAGCAGCAGCAGCAGCGCCAGCAGCAGCATGGGCACCACGCTGATGCGTACCTGGGGTACCCGCAGCACCACACAGTCCCCCATAGTCTGCTTGAGTGCCACGAGGACACCACCTAGGAAGCCCAGGGTGCCGTGGATGCGGACGGTGAACAGGTAGTCCAAGTTGAAAGAAGTCATGTAGGTGAGGAGGTAGGCGAACGCCCCCAGCAGCCCCACAGACACGTTGACCACTGAGAAGAAGATGAGCAGTTCCAAGGCCCCCCAGAGGGGCTCCAGCAAACGACCGGCCACCACTACTGTGGCCAGGCTTATGGCCACATCCCACACGTGCTGCTCCATCAGCCCATGGGTGGCCAGGGTCCAGACCCAGAAGTTGGGCGGAAAGAGGTAGCCCGGGGTGACTGCCAGGCAGCCTGTGTCCACGGCGAAGGAGAGCAGGTAGAGAAACAGCACCGCGGCGCACAGGGCCTTCACCACCACGCTGGCGCTGGCCAGGATGGCCCCCAAGTGCTGGCGGGCGCCCGGTAGGGCGCGCTGCATCTTCCCGAAGGGCGTCGGCTGGAGGAGGGGGAGGGTCTGGTGAGCTAGGGGCCTCCCCGGGGCCTCGTTCCAGTCCGGCCCCGTCGGGAGGCCCGGACCCGGCCTAGTCACTGGCCTATAGCCTTGGGTGGAAGCTCCACTTCAGGTCTAGTCGGACTCGGGTCCCGAGTGCTTGGGACCTGAGGGAAGGCCCTGGGCAGCTTCGGCACGCCTGCCTGTCTACCCACCCTGTGGGCCCAGCGCCAGGCCGGTCGGGCCGGCGTTGATCTCAGTGCTCGGCCTCTTCCATCCACCCCCGGGGCCCCGTGGTCCGTGAGGTACTGGCGCCTCGTTCTGGGCCTGAGTAAAGTCCGGCCAGCTCCGGCTCGGCCTCGGTCTTGGCTTCGGCGATGCCTCCTCCCTTCTCAGGCGCCGACAAACAGGGGCGCTGCGCCTGCGCGCCACGGGAGGCGGGATGCCCTCTGCACGCTGGTCTTCCGGTTCCGCTGCATGCTGGGGCACTGAGTCCTCGGCCGCAGCTGGGGACCGGCGGACCTGAGGTTCTCGGTGGAACTACAAGTTCCAGAGTGCCGCGGACCCGGACTTCTCGTGTTGGGTTTAAGAGGAGGGTGTGCTGGGAATTGTAGTTCCTGGGGCCGTTTCGCCTGTTGTCCGGAGGTGGGGGAGGATGAACGAGCATCGCTGACATCGGGAAGGCGGTGGTTATCTACTCGAACAAAACTGCAGGCCACACACTTGTCGAGTTCCCCGGGAAGGGCCATTGTATTTGTAGCATTCCCCGGGAAGAGCGGATGTATTAGTGCATGAACATCTGAGTAGATGTATCCCTGTGGGCAGATATGTGGGTGAGAATGCTGGATCATTCTTGTGTGCATAGCCCTGCACAGGTTCCCAGAACCTTGGCCTTTTGGTGAATGGGGTCTGACTGTTGCTCTGCCACATAGCGGCTGTGTGACCTTGGCCAAGTTCCTGAGCTTTTTTGAAATTCTTTGTCCATAAAATAGAGATGATGGGATCTTCCTACTGTGAGGATCACAGGGAACGGGGTGCAAAATGCCAGTCCACCCTGAGTGCTCAGCGAATGTGTTGCTCAGGTTCCCCTTGTTACAAACGAGGTGGAACTGGGATTGGAACCCAGGTCTTCTGCCTCGAGAGGGGCAAGGCCTCAGCTACTTCCTCCCCATCAGACTTCCTGATTGCTGGCTGGAAGGAAGAGCAGTCTTTCCTCAAGCCTGGGCCAGGCAAGCTTGGCACCCCCACTTCACACTGCTGGCTCTTCAGCAGGTTGTGTTATGTGTGAACTGATATTTTGTATATGGAATTAAAATTAAAATAATTATTTATCAAAGTATTTACATGAAGTGCAGAAGCCCTCCCTCTCAGCCACTGATCTCAATACATCTGTGGATGTGTGCAGGGCCTTTCAGGTTACAAAGGGGGTTGACACCTTTTATCTTTATCTGGGGGTCTGGATTTCCACTGGATGTCATCCCAGGGTAGGGCTGCCAGAGTTAGCAAATCAAAATACAAGACACCCACTTAAGTTTGAATTTCAGATAAACAGTGAATACTTTTTTTAAGCATAAGTCTATCCCCAAATTTGCCAGCCCTTGCAGAAGCTTGGAATGTCTTCTATCTATTTAACATCCAAGGCTCCTTCCCACTGGCGTTTCCTCTCTGAAATCTTTTCTGCTTTCTTACTTGGAGAGCAAGGTTTCTTCCTCTCTATGTCTCAGTTTGCTCATCTGCAAAATGGGGATATACTTGCATTCCCAGGGTTGTGGAGAAGACTCAGCTGGATGCCTGTTCAGTGAGTGCTGAGTGAGTAAGTGAAATCCCCACCCCCCAACCCCACTTCCATGTATATATTGTAGGAGGAGAGCAATGATCAGACACACCAGAAACCTCTGCCCTGGTGGTTACAACTCTTTCCACTTGAAAAGAATGTGAAGGTCACACTGAGTAGAGTTGTCTATTATGGTGATTGGGTTTAAAATCAAGAAGGGTACAAGGGGCATTTGGTTCTGGTTAGTGAGGCTGGCCAGAGGCCTGAGAGGATTCTGCAAAAACTAACTTGTTATCAGGCTCTAGTGTGAGCAGCAGTGGCTAGCAGAGAGGTCTGGCTCCAGGCCTCCCCTGGGCCAGGAGGTGGCTGTGGCTGTGCTTGTAGGTGGGCTAGCCCTTGGCCTTCTCTGGACAACAGAACTGAGCCCTTGAGCACTGGGTTCTGGATATGAGCCAGGGGCCCCATTGTTCACTCCTCATACTGACACATGGGTACCTTGACTCATACCCCCACCCCAAACTGGCATCTCATTTTTGTCTTCCTACTTCCAGGGCTCCAGCTTTGATTCTCCAGGAGCTTTAAAAATTAATAAATAAAAGTTCAGCTTTTCTCGGAGGCTTTTGAGATTATAAATGAGATAAGGGATGTCAAGGGCCTGGAACTTATTGGCCAGAAGCATCATGCCCTTAGCCTACCAGAGGCTTGAAGTCAGCCTGGATCACCTTGGCCTTCACCCCCAGCAGAGCGGTATGTGGGATTCTGAGATCAAGGCCATTATCTTCACAGCTACCCATTCGCACCCAGGGGCAGACACAGTGGATGGGAACCGTTTGAAGTGAAAATATGAACATTATTTAATAACTGATCTTCTGTAATAAACCATTTGAAAATATTTTACAAGGAATCACACACACAATATTTTACAAAGTTTCTTGTCTTTTTTGTCACTATTGTTTTTCTGACTTGTCTGTACAAAATAGAACAAAAAAAAAAGGGCAGAGAAAAGGAAATGGCCCCCTAGTTCCCCACAGATCCCCCAAGCCCGAGGTGAGGGGACAGCCAGGTCAGGTGGGCAATGAGAGGATCAGACCCAGCTGGAGGTTGGACAACTACCTGATGGGAATTGTTTTGTGTTTTTCTGTTTTTTAAACTTAAAATATATATTTGTTTTTCTGTATATTTCAGTTTCTTTTTTATTTTTATATTCTCCATTGAGCACCTGACTACACTACAGTTACACACACGCCCCCGCAGGACACGGCTGGCAACTAGGCAGGGTATACAGCATGGGCACCCATCCTGGCACCAGCAGCGGGCATGGACCATACACACACACCGAGAAAGCAACAAGCAACATGACATTAATTAACGGAGCCATTAATTAATGCATCACCCTCCCCCCTCCTCCCAGTCCATCTCAGCCCCATGGCCACAGCCTCCTGCCCACAGTCCCCGACCAGCCCCCAGGTTGGGGATGTCTTTGGGGAAAATGACCAGAATGAATGGTGTGAAGAGATGTGCCCTGGCCCAGCCTCTGTGTGCGCACAGTGTGTGTGTGTTTTCAAGTGTGTGTTCAGCAGGGGAGGGGCAGTTTGGCCTCCTGGGGGCAAGGAGCGTATGTGAGTGGGAAGGGGATGGGGAGTGGGTGCAGGCCTGAGTGTAGAAGGCCTGGATTGGGAGTGGGGTGGCCCAGCCAGGAGAAACCAAGTCAACCCCGCTAAGGCAAAGGGCGATGTCTGGTGGGGGTTCTTCTGCCCAAGGGTGTAGGCAGTGGTATGTGGACCCACTGGGGGCCTGACACTAGTGAGAAATGGTTATAATGAGCACCTAGCAGGGTGACGGGCACTTGGGGGACACTGGCAGCCAGGAGTGAGATAGAGGAGTCTCTGTCCCCACCCTGGCATTTGGCACTGTTTGACATTCAGCTTTAGAGACAGGAGGACTAGCTGGGCTGTAGCTCAGAATAGAGGTGGGCAGTGAGCAGAAGATGGAGTATGTAAGTGCCAACCTTCACATCAACCCCTGGCCCTATGTAAGGCTTTGTGAGCCCCAAAACCACCCCATGGTGTATAGGTGTATGTCTCTGTGTCTGCGTGGGTGCACTCCAGGGTGTGTCTACTGTGAGCCCAGTTTCTGCCCTCAGGGCAATGGGTGTGCATGGAATTGCATCTGAGCCAGTGTCACTGTGTCTGTCCTGACACCTGCAGGGCTTGAGGGGGAGCGGCTATAGGCCTGAGAAGGGCAGGAGCCCATGGGGGTCACCTCAGTTCCTTTCTCCCTTGCAGGACTTAATCAGAGCCTTTCTCCTCACATCTTGCTTGGCCAGGAGGAACACACAAGCCTTAAACTGCCCATCTCACATTCCCCCATTATTCCCAGGAAAACCAGGTCTGGACCCCGGGTGGGGTAGTAGGACCAGGTTAGAGGCCAGCTGGGGCAGGACTTTCACACAGAGTGAGCCCTGGGGTGGGCAGTGGAGGCCTGGTTTGGCACCAGTCGTGTGGCCTCCCTGTCCCGGCCCTCTGGGATGGGTGAGTCCAGTGGGAAGAAAGGGTCTGGGGCCACCAACAGTTGGGCGCCCTCCTTTGGGATCCCCACCCCAAGGCGCATCCTCTCGAGGTCTTGTGCATCCAGGTCCTTCAGTGAGGGAGGTGAGGCTCTAAGGCGGGGGAGTGTGGGGCAGGAGGGCAGGGAGACCGGGGTGGGGGCGCTCAGAGGCGGCGCGAGGCGTGGACTTGGAGCTGCGGCCGGGGCGGCAGGCCCAGGAGTAGCAGCAGCTGCAGGGAGACAAGGACGCCCAGCGACGGGGGGAAGGAAGCTCCGCGGCCACAGTCTGAGGTATCTTCCTGCGGGCAGAGAGGGGGCTGATCGGCCTGCGTGGGCCCAGGGCAGGGAAAGGCGCCTGGCCGCGCATCAGCCCTGAAGGAGGGGCGCGGGGTATGGAGCCTTCCGCCCCCCTCCTCACCGTCGAGTTGTAGTCGAAACAGATGTGCGGGCCTCTCCGGTACCGCGGTCTCTGCACCAGCTCACACTGCTCCGGACCGTCCGCTGGGCATGGGTGGGGAGTCAAGGAGGCGGCCGTGGCAGGGAAGGGGCGCGCGGGGCGGGAGGGGATGCGGGCGGCAGGGAGCGGTCGGGGGCAGGATACAGTATGCCTCCTTCTGCAGCAGCCACCCAGCCTCACACGGGCTGCACAGCGGCTTCTCGGCCACCACGAAAAGAAGGTTGGTGTTGGTCAGTCTCTGCGCGTGGAACAGCCTGGAGGCAAGGCAGGGAGGCGGGGCGTTGAGATTCGCCCCGCCCCTGCCCCTGGCGCTTGCAGCCTCGGCCCCGCCTCCTCCTTGCGTGCTCGGGGTCCTTCTATCCCCGCCGCCTGGGTCCGGCCGTCAGCCCCACCCTACACCACCCCTCCGGCTCTCCGCGCGCACCTGGAGCAGTTTCCGCAGTCGATGATGGCGTTGTAGGAGGCGTTCACCGAGCCGAAGTAGTACTGGGTCTGTTTCATGACGCAGCTGCTCTCGCGCGCCTCGGGGCTCCCCTCGGCCTCCGCGGACTCTGCGAGGGCCCAGAGCGCCTTAGCCCCGCCCTCAGGCCCTTGGCTGAGGCCCGTGGGGCTCGGCTCCTGCTCAGACTGGGGTCGGGAAAGGGGTTGAAGAAGGACCTCCAAAGTGCTGCCTACCTCCCTGGAACCAGCTGTGGTAGATGAGGCCGTAGAGAAGCTGCTGGAACAAGGACCTGCAGGGCACCGGGTACCGAGTGGTCAGCAGAGGCCAGTGCTCTGACAAGTTCTCCTGAGCCCTTAGGGCCAGGCCACACCCTTTTCTACCGCCCCCAGGACTCACCAGGCTGCAGCAGAGGTCCACCAGGCCAGGTTGAGGAAATCTGCAATGGTGGGCTACAATGGAGAGAGGGGTGTGGGCTGCCACCACTGCTCTTGGCTTCTGACCCCCAGCCCTCTCTGAGCTCAGCCAGAGGTGGGAGGGTCATCTGTGGGCAGGTCCCCTCCCCCAGCCCCGTCTCCCAGCCAGGCATCAACGGGGGCTCACCACAAAGACGCCCCGGGGTGCGGCACCCAGGTTGCCTGGGGGCTGGGGGGCACAGGCCGCCTGATAGTCGAAGGACTCCTTGCGGGTGTAGAAGGAATTATTGTAGAGTGCCAGCATCAGGTTGGCATCCACCTCACTGAAGAACCTGCCCACCTGGGGATGCCGGGAGGGTGTCATGGGCACAGGGCTGGCAGTGCCACACCCCCAAAAGGCTCTAACTGACCCCCCCTCTTCCTGACTCTCACCTGGTCCCACTGATGGTTTTGGTTCGACAGCACCAGGAATCCCCCATCATCGATGAGGACACAGAGCAGGTCCTGAGAGGAGGAAAGGGGAGGAAGTTAGAGTGGGGCTTGCTTCAGACCCTCTCCCCTAGGCTCTGGCAGTCCAGTGGCTCAGAGTGGGGGTGCACCACACCCCCCAGCTCTGGTAAGGCAGTGAAGTCAGGGTGGGGATATTGAGACCCACAGGCCAAGGAATGGGCTCAGGGTTGGGACTAAGGAGTCCGGGATTGGGGTTAAGCTAGGGTCTGGGGCAGGTTCAGGGCACACGCACCTCATTGTTAACCTCGCAGTCCATCTCGCAGTGGCTGCTGGGGCCGCACTGCTGGGCAGAGAGTGAGGGCCGTAAGGAGCCTACCAGCTCACCCCCCTCCCATCACCCTTCATACATCTGGTTCCCCAGGCCACCTGTAGCAGCCCCTGCCTCCCCATAGGGTGGAGCCACTCTTGAGTGGGAGCTTGGTAGGGGTTCCTGGGGCCTACTGCCCCCTGCCCTTGCCCAGGTACCTTCTGAGGCTGGTCCTGGTGGGTGCGGTTGCTGGCCAGCACCTTGAACTTCTCAGCCCAGGCCTCCAGGTCCAGTTTGACACCCACCACTGCAGGGGAGAGTGAGGGGCCATCAGTGCCCACCTACCTGCATGGCACTCTGCCCACCCACCCCTTTCCCTACCTCTGCCCTGGGCACTCACCTGCTGGCCTCAGCGTGTGCCCACCCAGGCTGAGCTCCACAGCTGTGCTGACGAGGATGCCCACCGTATCATTCTCCAGCTCCAGTGGCCGTAACAGGGCTGGGGGTGAGGTGGGGGTGGAGCCATCATGGGCAAGGGCCAGCAGCCACACTGACCACTCTGTGCTGATAACCGAGGACCCAGAGGCACAACCCAGGGCTGGCCCCAGCCTGAGTATACTCAGCACAGCATTTGGCATGACCAGTACTCAGTGATTGAAGGCATAGTCCAGCCCTTTCTTCATGTTTTCCTCAGTCTCAGCCAGCCTTGTGCTCAGAGAGCAGAGCCCATCCCTGAGGCTTCCCACCTGCTTCAGGGCACCCTGGGTGGACACTCACTGTCTTGGTGTGGGGGCTTGAAGATGTAGCCGTGGTTATCCAGGCTGCGGCGGTAGAAGCTGGCATTGAAGGGCTCAGGGTCCTCTGTCCAGTCCTTAGCTGCCCTGGAGCACCCATGAGATGCCAAGTTTGGTGGATAAGGGGTGGTTTGGGCCCAGCCTAGCAGGGGCAGTGGTCTCAACGGGCAGGGCATCAGGCAGTGGGGGAGGTCACTTACTTGTTGGGGAAGATGCGGGTGATGCCACCATCAGTGGCAGCAAACACGGCCAGCAGGCTGTATCTGGGGATGACAGGGAGGTGGGGTCAAAGGCCTGCCTTCTGCCCAGCAGGGCCAGGGTCTCCGGCCCCCACCCTCCCCAGCCTCTTGCTCCCACAGGCTGGGCAGTGCTTACGTGTTGAGATCCTGGTCCCGCCATACGCGCTCCACCAACTGCTGTGTGATGCCCGTGTCCAAGATGAGGTTGTGCAGAAGGAAGTTGTTGCCTAGAATGGGAAGGCGGAGTGAAGGGGCATCTTTTGGCACTGCGCCCACCCTCTCCAACCCCCTACCCCCTGAAGGCTCCACCAGGCCCTTGGGTCTGCATATTTCCACGCATATCCACTTCCCGGGTTCCTCTGGGTTGCCCTGTCCTACCTGGGCACTGCCCAGCCCCGCCGCCCTGAGTGGCACTCACACTGCTTTGAGTCCGGAGTCACTTTTTCCATGAGCTCAATGAAGTTTTTCAGGAACTCGGTGTTGTTATCAGAGGCGTTGAGGTCCTTGCAATACTCTCTGGGGGGAGGGGTTGGGGAGGGGCAAGAAGAGTGGGCTTGGGGAGCTGGACAGGGCAGCGAGGTCAGGATTTCCCAACAGGCCCATCTGGCTGTTCGCTGAGAAGCCCAGGTCTCAGGGAGGGGCACGTGTGTCTTTACAGGCTGCAGCTGCCACGGGCCTGGCAGGCTGCCCAGGCTTGAGGCCAGGCAGAGATGGCATGAGAATGAGGGTGTGCTGCCTCCACCCTGGCCAGTTTTCTCTCCTCTGCTCTTCAGAGCCTCCCATCTCTCCTGTGTAGCGGGACCCAGGACAAAAGTATACCTGGGAGGCCCCAGGAAACAGCTATGGCTAGCTCCATTGGTTTGCCCTATAGCTTTGCCAGCCTGAATCTAAGAACCTTATCCTGCTGCTTCCTGGCTTGTATACCTTTGCGCAACTTAAGCTCCTTGAGCCTCATTTTTTTTCATCTAGAAAGTGGGTAATAACTGCTCCTACTGCAGAGGGTGTCAGGAAGTCAGTGGGAATATGTGGGTTGTTGGACTGGCTGTTCCCTCTGCCTGGAATGTTCCTGCCCCAGCAGTTGGCAGGCCAACTCTTTTCACCTCCTCAAGGCACTTGCTAGGTTCAGCATTGGCTCTGGTTCCAACAGACATGGTGGCTGCAGGGTGTGGAGGGGCCTGCATGGGGCTCTGTTCCCTCAGGAGGTTTCAGTGAGCATCTACTTTGAGGGATGGAGTTGTCTATCCTGTCTAATCCCTCATTCATATGTCTTCCACCAGGGACCTCTCTGCTGGTTGTATGGCAACACTCTGTGGGAACTTAAAAACTGCACCCCTTCCCTGGGCTGTGCTAGGACCCACAATTTGGTGAGGTCAGCTGGGACTGGGTCCTAAGAGCCTTTGTGCAGTGCACAGCCTATGCCTCTGTATGTGGTGGCTATACCTGACATACCCAGAGTGATGCCCACACAGCTGTGCTTGAGAAATACCAAGTCACCTGCAGCCCCCCCATGCCCCTCAGTTCACATCTGTGCATTACTTCATTCACTCACCCAACAAATATTTATTGAGCTCTCCTGA